>OY744519.1:1407500-1445000 GCA_963556195.1 Sepiola atlantica
AAATAAAATGCGATTCCAAACTGAAACTTGACAGACAAATGAAAATGTGATTCCAAACTGAAACTTGACAGACAAAAAAAAATGCGATTCAAAGCTGAAACTTGACAGACAAAAAAAAATGCGATTCAAAGCTGAAACTTGAAAGACAAAAAAAAATGTGATTCCAAACTGAAACTTGACAGACAAAAGAAAATGTGATTCCAAACTGAAACTTGAAAGACAAAAAAAAATGCGATTCAAAGCTGAAACTTGGCAGACAAAAAAATGCGATTCCAAATTGAAACTTGAAAGACAAAAAAAATGCGATTCCAAACTGAAACTTGACAGACAAAAGAAAATGTGATTCCAAACTAAAACTTGACAGACCAAAGAAAAGGCGATTTCAAACTGAAACTTGACAATGAAAAAAAAAATGCGATTCCAAACTGAAACTTGAAAAACAAAATAAAATGCGATTCCAAACTGAAACTTGAAAGACAAAAAAAAAATGCGATTCCAAACTGAAACTTGAAAGACAAAAGAAAATGCGATTCCAAACTGAAACTTGACAGACCAAAGAAAAGGCGATTCCTAATTGAAACTTGAAAGACAAAAGAAAATGTGATTCCAAACTGAAACTTGAAAGACAAAAAAAATGTGATTCCAAACTGAAACTTGAAAGACAAAAAAAAAATGCGATTCCAAACTGAAACTTGAAAGACAAAAGAAAATGCGATTCCAAACTGAAACTTGAAAGACAAAAGAAAATGCGATTCCAAACTGAAACTTGAAAGACAAAAGAAAATGCGATTCCAAACTGAAACTTGACTGACAAAAGAAAATGTGATTCCAAACTGAAACTTGAAAGACAAAAGAAAATGCGATTCCAAACTGAAACTTGAAAGACAAAAGAAAATGTGATTCCAACTGAAACTTAAAAGACAAAAGAAAATGCGATTCCAAACTGAAACTTGAAAGACAAAGAAAAATGTGATTCCAAACTGAAACTTTAAAGACAAAAGAAAATTCGATTCCAAACTGAAACTTGACTGACAAAACAAAATGTTATTCCAAACTGAAACTTGAAAGACAAAAGAAAATGCGATTCCAAACTGAAACGTGACAGACAAAAGAAAATGTGATTCCAAACTGAAACTTGACAGACCAAAAAAAAAGCGATTCTAAACTGAAACTTGACAGACCAAAAAAAAAGCGATTCACAACTGAAACTTGACAGACCAAAGAAAATGCGATTCCAAACTGAAACTTGACAGACAAACCAAAATGTGATTCCAAACTAAAACTTGACAGACTAAAGAAAAGGCGATTCAAAACTGAAACTTGACAGACCAAAGAAAAGGCGATTCCAAACTGAAACTTGACCGACAAAAGAAAATGCGATTCCAAACTGAAACTTGACAGACAGTAAAATGCGATTCTAAACTGAAACTTGACAGACAAAAGAAAATGTGATTCCAAACTGAAACTTGAAAGAAAAAAAAAAAAGGCGATTCCAAACTGAAACTTGACAGACAAAAGAAAATGTGATTCCAAACTGAAACTTGACAGACCAAAGAAAAGGCGATTCCAAACTGAAACTTGAAAGACAAAATAAAATGCAATTCCAAACTGAAACTTGACAGACAAAAAAAAAAATGCGATTCCGAACTGAAACTTGAAAGACAAAAAAAAAATGCGATTTCAAACTGAAACTTGACAGACAAAAGAAAATGTGACTCCAAACTGAAACTTGACAGAACAAAGAAAAGGCGATTCCAAACTGAAACTTGACAGAAAAAAAAAATGCGATTCCAAACTGAAACTTGAAAAACAAAATAAAATGCGATTCCAAACTGAACCTTGAAAGACAAAAGAAAAATGCGATTCCAAACTGAAACTTGAAAGACAAAAGAAAAATCGATTCCAAACTGAAACTTGACAGACAAAAGAAAATGTGATTCCAAACTGAAACTTGAAAGACAAAATAAAATGCGATTCCAAACTGAAACTTGACAAACAAAAGAAAATGTGATTCCAACTGAAACTTGACAGACAAAAGAACATGCGATTCCAAACTGAAACTTGACAGACAAAAAAAATGTGATTCCAAACTGAAACTTGACAGACCAAAGAAAAGGCGATTCCTAATTGAAACTTGAAAGACAAAAGAAAATGTGATTCCAAACTGAAACTTGAAAGACAAAAAAAATGTGATTCCAAACTGAAACTTGAAAGACAAAAAAAAAATGCGATTCCAAACTGAAACTTGAAAGACAAAAGAAAATGCGATTCCAAACTGAAACTTGAAAGACAAAAGAAAATGCGATTCCAAACTGAAACTTGACTGACAAAAGAAAATGTGATTCCAAACTGAAACTTGAAAGACAAAAGAAAATGCGATTCCAAACTGAAACTTGAAAGACAAAAGAAAATGTGATTCCAAACTGAAACTTAAAAGACAAAAGAAAATGCGATTCCAAACTGAAACTTGAAAGACAAAGAAAAATGTGATTCCAAACTGAAACTTTAAAGACAAAAGAAAATTCGATTCCAAACTGAAACTTGACTGACAAAACAAAATGTTATTCCAAACTGAAACTTGAAAGACAAAAGAAAATGCGATTCCAAACTGAAACGTGACAGACAAAAGAAAATGTGATTCCAAACTGAAACTTGACAGACCAAAAAAAAAGCGATTCTAAACTGAAACTTGACAGACCAAAAAAAAAGCGATTCACAACTGAAACTTTACTTACAAAAAAAAAGGCGATTCAAAGCTAAAACTTGAAAGACAAAAGAAAATGCGATTCCAAACTGAAACTTGAAAGACAAAAGAAAATGCGATTCAAAGCTGAAACTTGAAAGACAAAAGAAAATGCGATTCCAAACTGAAACGTAAAGACAAAAGAAAATGTGATTCCAAACTGAAACTTGACAGACAAACGAAAATGTGATTCCAAACTGAAACTTGACAGACTAAAGAAAAGGCGATTCCAAACTGAAACTTGAAAGACAAAAGAAAATGTGATTCCAAACTGAAACTTGACAGACAAAAGAAAAAGCGATTCCAAACTGAAACTTGAAAGACCAAAGAAAAGGCGATTCCTAATTGAAACTTGAAAGACAAAAGAAAATGTGATTCCAAACTGAAACTTGAAAGACAAACGAAAATGTGATTCCAAACTGAAACTTGACAGACTAAAGAAAAGGCGATTCCAAACTGAAACTTGAAAGACAAAAGAAAATGTGATTCCAAACTGAAACTTGACAGACAAAAAAAAAAGCGATTCCAAACTGAAACGTAAAGACAAAACAAAATGTTATTCCTAACTGAAACTTGACAGACAAACCAAAATGTGATTCCAAACTAAACCCTGACAGACTAAAGAAAAGGCGATTCCAAACTGAAACTTGACAGACCAAAGAAAAGGCGATTCCAAACTGAAACTTGACCGACAAAAGAAAATGCGATTCCAAACTGAAACTTGACAGACAGTAAAATGCGATTCTAAACTGAAACTTGACAGACAAAAGAAAATGTGATTCCAAACTGAAACTTGAAAGAAAAAAAAAAAGGCGATTCCAAACTGAAACTTGACAGACAAAAGAAAATGTGATTCCAAACTGAAACTTGACAGACCAAAGAAAAAGCGATTCCAAACTAAAACTTGAAAGACAAAATAAAATGCGATTCCAAACTGAAACTTGACAGATAAAAAAAAAAGGCGATTCCAAACTGAAACTTGAAAGACAAAAAAAAATGCGATTTCAAACTGAAACTTGACAGACAAAAGAAAATGTGATTCCAAACTGAAACTTGACAGAACAAAGAAAAGGCGATTCCAAACTGAAACTTGACAGAAAAAAAAATGCGATTCAAAACTGAAACTTGAAAAACAAAACAAAATGCGATTCCAAACTGAAACTTGAAAGACAAAAGAAAAATGCGATTCCAAACTGAAACTTGAAAGACAAAAGAAAATGCGATTCCAAACTGAAACTTGACAGACCAAAGAAAAATCGATTCCAAACTGAAACTTGACAGACAAAAGAAAATGTGATTCCAAACTGAAACTTTAAAGACAAAATAAAATGCGATTCCAAACTGAAACTTGACAAACAAAAGATAATGTGATTCCAACTGAAACTTGACAGACAAAAGAAAATGCGATTCCAAACTGAAACTTGACAGACAAAAAAAATGTGATTCCAAACTGAAACTTGACAGACAAAAGAAAATGCGATTCCAAACTGAAACTTGACAGAACAAAGAAAAGACGATTCCTAATTGAAACTTGAAAGACAAAAGAAAATGTGATTCCAAACTGAAACTTGAAAGACAAAAAAAATGTGATTCCAAACTGAAACTTGAAAGACAAAAAAAAAATGCGATTCCAAACTGAAACTTGAAAGACAAACTTAAATGCGATTCCAAACTGAAACTTGAAAGACAAAAGAAAATGCGATTCCAAACTGAAACTTGACTGACAAAAGAAAATGTGATTCCAAACTGAAACTTGAAAGACAAAAGAAAATGCGATTCCAAACTGAAACTTGAAAGACAAAAGAAAATGTGATTCCAAACTGAAACTTAAAAGACAAAAGAAAATTCGATTCCAAACTGAAACTTGAAAGACAAAGAAAAATGTGATTCCAAACTGAAACTTGAAAGACAAAAGAAAATTCGATTCCAAACTGAAACTTGACTGACAAAACAAAATGTTATTCCAAACTGAAACTTGAAAGACAAAAGAAAATGCGATTCCAAACTGAAACGTGACAGACAAAAGAAAATGTGATTCCAAACTGAAACTTGACAGACCAAAAAAAAAGCGATTCCAAACTGAAACTTGACAGACCAAAAATAAAGCGATTCCAAACTGAAACTTGACTGACAAAAAAAAAATGCAATTCAAAGCTGAAACTTGAAAGACAAAAGAAAATGCGATTCCAAACTGAAACTTGAAAGACAAAAGAAAATGCGATTCAAAGCTGAAATGTGAAAGACAAAAGAAAATGTGATTCCAAACTGAAACTTGACAGACAAACGAAAATGTGATTCCAAACTGAAACTTGACCGACAAAAGAAAATGCGATTCCAAACTGAAACTTGACAGACAGTAAAATGCGATTCTAAACTGAAACTTGACAGACAAAAGAAAATGTGATTCCAAACTGAAACTTGAAAGAAAAAAAAAAAGGTTATTCCAAACTGAAACTTGACAGACAAAAGAAAATGTGATTCCACACTGAAACTTGACAGACCAAAGAAAAGGCGATTCCAAACTGAAACTTGAAAGACAAAATAAAATGCAATTCCAAACTGAAACTTGACAGACAAAAAAAAAAATGCGATTCCGAACTGAAACTTGAAAGACAAAAAAAAAATGCGATTTCAAACTGAAACTTGACAGACAAAAGAAAATGTGATTCCAAATTGAAACTTGACAGAACAAAGAAAAGGCGATTCCAAACTGAAACTTGACAGAAAAAAAAAATGCGATTCCAAACTGAAACTTGAAAAACAAAATGAAATGCGATTCCAAACTGAAACTTGAAAGACAAAAGAAAAATGCGATTCCAAACTGAAACTTGAAAGACAAAAGAAAATGCGATTCCAAACTGAAACTTGACAGACCAAAGAAAAATCGATTCCAAACTGAAACTTGACAGACAAAAGAAAATGTGATTCCAAACTGAAACTTGAAAGACAAAATAAAATGCAATTCCAAACTGAAACTTGACAAACAAAAGAAAATGTGATTCCAACTGAAACTTGACAGACAAAAGAAAATGCGATTCCAAACTGAAACTTGACAGACAAAAAAATGTGATTCCAAACTGAAACTTGACAGACCTAAGAAAAGGCGATTCCTAATTGAAACTTGAAAGACAAAAGAAAATGTGATTCCAAACTGAAACTTGAAAGACAAAAAAAATGTGATTCCAAACTGAAACTTGAAAGACAAAAAAAAGAATGCGATTCCAAACTGAAACTTGAAAGACAAAAGAAAATGCGATTCCAAACTGAAACGTGACAGACAAAAGAAAATGTGATTCCAAACTGAAACTTGACAGACCAAAAAAAAAGCGATTCTAAACTGAAACTTGACAGACCAAAAAAAAAGCGATTCACAACTGAAACTTTACTTACAAAAAAAAAGGCGATTCAAAGCTAAAACTTGAAAGACAAAAGAAAATGCGATTCCAAACTGAAACTTGAAAGACAAAAGAAAATGCGATTCAAAGCTGAAACTTGAAAGACAAAAGAAAATGCGATTCCAAACTGAAACGTAAAGACAAAAGAAAATGTGATTCCAAACTGAAACTTGACAGACAAACGAAAATGTGATTCCAAACTGAAACTTGACAGACTAAAGAAAAGGACATTCCAAACTGAAACTTGAAAGACAAAAGAAAATGTGATTCCAAACTGAAACTTGACAGACAAAAGAAAAAGCGATTCCAAACTGAAACTTGAAAGACCAAAGAAAAGGCGATTCCTAATTGAAACTTGAAAGACAAAAGAAAATGTGATTCCAAACTGAAACTTGAAAGACAAACGAAAATGTGATTCCAAACTGAAACTTGACAGACTAAAGAAAAGGCGATTCCAAACTGAAACTTGAAAGACAAAAGAAAATGTGATTCCAAACTGAAACTTGACAGACAAAAAAAAAAGCGATTCCAAACTGAAACGTAAAGACAAAACAAAATGTTATTCCTAACTGAAACTTGACAGACAAACCAAAATGTGATTCCAAACTAAACCCTGACAGACTAAAGAAAAGGCGATTCCAAACTGAAACTTGACAGACCAAAGAAAAGGCGATTCCAAACTGAAACTTGACCGACAAAAGAAAATGCGATTCCAAACTGAAACTTGACAGACAGTAAAATGCGATTCTAAACTGAAACTTGACAGACAAAAGAAAATGTGATTCCAAACTGAAACTTGAAAGAAAAAAAAAAAGGCGATTCCAAACTGAAACTTGACAGACAAAAGAAAATGTGATTCCAAACTGAAACTCGACAGACCAAAGAAAAAGCGATTCCAAACTAAAACTTGAAAGACAAAATAAAATGCGATTCCAAACTGAAACTTGACAGATAAAAAAAAAGGCGATTCCAAACTGAAACTTGAAAGACAAAAAAAAATGCGATTTCAAACTGAAACTTGACAGACAAAAGAAAATGTGATTCCAAACTGAAACTTGACAGAACAAAGAAAAGGCGATTCCAAACTGAAACTTGACAGAAAAAAAAATGCGATTCAAAACTGAAACTTGAAAAACAAAACAAAATGCGATTCCAAACTGAAACTTGAAAGACAAAAGAAAAATGCGATTCCAAACTGAAACTTGAAAGACAAAAGAAAATGCGATTCCAAACTGAAACTTGACAGACCAAAGAAAAATCGATTCCAAACTGAAACTTGACAGACAAAAGAAAATGTGATTCCAAACTGAAACTTTAAAGACAAAATAAAATGCGATTCCAAACTGAAACTTGACAAACAAAAGATAATGTGATTCCAACTGAAACTTGACAGACAAAAGAAAATGCGATTCCAAACTGAAACTTGACAGACAAAAAAAATGTGATTCCAAACTGAAACTTGACAGACAAAAGAAAATGCGATTCCAAACTGAAACTTGACAGAACAAAGAAAAGACGATTCCTAATTGAAACTTGAAAGACAAAAGAAAATGTGATTCCAAACTGAAACTTGAAAGACAAAAAAAATGTGATTCCAAACTGAAACTTGAAAGACAAAAAAAAAATGCGATTCCAAACTGAAACTTGAAAGACAAACTTAAATGCGATTCCAAACTGAAACTTGAAAGACAAAAGAAAATGCGATTCCAAACTGAAACTTGACTGACAAAAGAAAATGTGATTCCAAACTGAAACTTGAAAGACAAAAGAAAATGCGATTCCAAACTGAAACTTGAAAGACAAAAGAAAATGTGATTCCAAACTGAAACTTAAAAGACAAAAGAAAATTCGATTCCAAACTGAAACTTGAAAGACAAAGAAAAATGTGATTCCAAACTGAAACTTGAAAGACAAAAGAAAATTCGATTCCAAACTGAAACTTGACTGACAAAACAAAATGTTATTCCAAACTGAAACTTGAAAGACAAAAGAAAATGCGATTCCAAACTGAAACGTGACAGACAAAAGAAAATGTGATTCCAAACTGAAACTTGACAGACCAAAAAAAAAGCGATTCCAAACTGAAACTTGACAGACCAAAAATAAAGCGATTCCAAACTGAAACTTGACTGACAAAAAAAAAATGCAATTCAAAGCTGAAACTTGAAAGACAAAAGAAAATGCGATTCCAAACTGAAACTTGAAAGACAAAAGAAAATGCGATTCAAAGCTGAAATGTGAAAGACAAAAGAAAATGTGATTCCAAACTGAAACTTGACAGACAAACGAAAATGTGATTCCAAACTGAAACTTGACCGACAAAAGAAAATGCGATTCCAAACTGAAACTTGACAGACAGTAAAATGCGATTCTAAACTGAAACTTGACAGACAAAAGAAAATGTGATTCCAAACTGAAACTTGAAAGAAAAAAAAAAAGGTTATTCCAAACTGAAACTTGACAGACAAAAGAAAATGTGATTCCACACTGAAACTTGACAGACCAAAGAAAAGGCGATTCCAAACTGAAACTTGAAAGACAAAATAAAATGCAATTCCAAACTGAAACTTGACAGACAAAAAAAAAAATGCGATTCCGAACTGAAACTTGAAAGACAAAAAAAAAATGCGATTTCAAACTGAAACTTGACAGACAAAAGAAAATGTGATTCCAAATTGAAACTTGACAGAACAAAGAAAAGGCGATTCCAAACTGAAACTTGACAGAAAAAAAAAATGCGATTCCAAACTGAAACTTGAAAGACAAAAGAAAAATGCGATTCCAAACTGAAACTTGAAAGACAAAAGAAAATGCGATTCCAAACTGAAACTTGACAGACCAAAGAAAAATCGATTCCAAACTGAAACTTGACAGACAAAAGAAAATGTGATTCCAAACTGAAACTTGAAAGACAAAATAAAATGCAATTCCAAACTGAAACTTGACAAACAAAAGAAAATGTGATTCCAACTGAAACTTGACAGACAAAAGAAAATGCGATTCCAAACTGAAACTTGACAGACAAAAAAATGTGATTCCAAACTGAAACTTGACAGACCTAAGAAAAGGCGATTCCTAATTGAAACTTGAAAGACAAAAGAAAATGTGATTCCAAACTGAAACTTGAAAGACAAAAAAAATGTGATTCCAAACTGAAACTTGAAAGACAAAAAAAAGAATGCGATTCCAAACTGAAACTTGAAAGACAAAAGAAAATGCGATTCCAAACTGAAACTTGAAAGACAAAAGAAAATGCGATTCCAAACTGAAACTTGACTGACAAAAGAAAATGTGATTCCAAACTGAAACTTGAAAGACAAAAGAAAATGCGATTACAAACTGAAACTTGAAAGACAAAAGAAAATGTGATTCCAAACTGAAACTTAAAAGACAAAAGAAAATGCGATTCCAAACTGAAACTTGAAAGACAAAGAAAAATGTGATTCCAAACTGAAACTTTAAAGACAAAAGAAAATTCGATTTCAAACTGAAACTTGACTGACAAAACAAAATGTTATTCCAAACTGAAACTTGAAAGACAAAAGAAAATGCGATTCCAAACTGAAACGTGACAGACAAAAGAAAATGTGATTCCAAACTGAAACTTGACAGACCAAAAAAAAAGCGATTCTAAACTGAAACTTGACAGACCAAAAAAAAAGCGATTCACAACTGAAACTTGACTGACAAAAAAAAAGGCGATTCAAAGCTAAAACTTGAAAGACAAAAGAAAATGCGATTCCAAACTGAAATTTGAAAGACAAAAGAAAATGCGATTCAAAGCTGAAACTTGAAAGACAAAAGAAAATGCGATTCCAAACTGAAACGTAAAGACAAAAGAAAATGTGATTCCAAACTGAAACTTGACAGACAAACGAAAATGTGATTCCAAACTGAAACTTGACAGACAAAAGAAAAGACGATTCCAAACTGAAACTTGAAAGACAAAAGAAAATGTGATTCCAAACTGAAACTTGACAGACAAAAGAAAAAGCGATTCCAAACTGAAACTTGACAGACCAAAGAAAAGGCGATTCCTAATTGAAACTTGAAAGACAAAAGAAAATGTGATTCCAAACTGAAACTTGAAAGACAAACGAAAATGTGATTCCAAACTGAAACTTGACAGACTAAAGAAAAGGCGATTCCAAACTGAAACTTGAAAGACAAAAGAAAATGTGATTCCAAACTGAAACTTGACAGACAAAAAAAAAAGCGATTCCAAACTGAAACGTAAAGACAAGACAAAATGTTATTCCTAATTGAAACTTGACAGACAAACCAAAATGTGATTCCAAACTAAAACTTGACAGACTAAAGAAAATGCGATTCCAAACTGAAACTTGACAGACCAAAGAAAAGGCGATTCCAAACTGAAACTTGACCGACAAAAGAAAATGCGATTCCAAACTGAAACTTGACAGACAGTAAAATGCGATTCTAAACTGAAACTTGACAGACAAAAGAAAATGTGATTCCAAACTGAAACTTGAAAGAAAAAAAAAAGGCGATTCCAAACTGAAACTTGACAGACAAAAGAAAATGTGATTCCAAACTGAAACTTGACAGACCAAAGAAAAGGCGATTCCAAACTGAAACTTGAAAGACAAAATAAAATGCGATTCCAAACTGAAACTTGACAGACAAAAAAAAAAATGCGATTCCAAACTGAAACTTGAAAGACAAAAAAAAAATGCGATTTCAAACTGAAACTTGACAGACAAAAGAAAATGTGATTCCACACTGAAACTTGACAGAACAAATAAAAGGCGATTCCAAACTGAAACTTGACAGAAAAAAAAAATGCGATTCAAAACTGAAACTTGAAAAACAAAATAAAATGCGATTCCAAACTGAAACTTGAAAGACAAAAGAAAAATGCGATTCCAAACTGAAACTTGAAAGACAAAAGAAAATGCGATTCCAAACTGAAACTTGAAAGACCAAAGAAAAATCGATTCCAAACTGAAACTTGACAGACAAAAGAAAATGTGATTCCAAACTGAAACTCGAAAGACAAAATAAAATGCGATTCCAAACTGAAACTTGACAAACAAAAGAAAATGTGATTCCAACTGAAACTTGACAGACAAAAGAAAATGCGATTCCAAACTGAAACTTGACAGACAAAAAAAATGTGATTCCAAACTGAAACTTGACAGACAAAAGAAAATGCGATTCCAAACTGAAACTTGACAGACCAAAGAAAAGACGATTCCTAATTGAAACTTGAAAGACAAAAGAAAATGTGATTCCAAACTGAAACTTGAAAGACAAAAAAAATGTGATTCCAAACTGAAACTTGAAAGACAAAAAAAAAATGCGATTCCAAACTGAAACTTGAAAGACAAACTTAAATGCGATTCCAAACTGAAACTTGAAAGACAAAATAAAATACGATTCCAAACTGAAACTTGACTGACAAAAGAAAATGTGATTCCAAACTGAAACTTGAAAGACAAAAGAAAATGCGATTCCAAACTGAAACTTGAAAGACAAAAGAAAATGTGATTCCAAACTGAAACTTAAAAGACAAAAGAAAATGCGATTCTAAACTGAAACTTGACAGACAAAAATAATGTGATTCCAAACTGAAACTTGACAGACAAAAGAAAAATGTGATTCCAAACTGAAACTTGAAAGACAAAAGAAAATTCGATTCCAAACTGAAACTTGACAGACAAAAGAAAAAGCGATTCCAAACTGAAACTTGACAGACCAAAGAAAAGGCGATTCCTAATTGAAAGTTGAAAGACAAAAGAAAATGTGATTCCAAACTGAAACTTGAAAGACAAACGAAAATGTGATTCCAAACTGAAACGTGACAGACAAAATAAAATGTGATTCCAAACTGAAACTTGACAGACCAAAAAAAAAGCGATTCCAAACTGAAACTTGACAGACCAAAAAAAGCGATTCCAAACTGAAACTTGACTGACAAAAAAAAAATGCAATTCAAAGCTGAAACTTGACAGACAAAAGAAAATGCGATTCCAAACTGAAACTTGAAAGACAAAAGAAAATGCGATTCAAAGCTGAAACTTGAAAGACAAAAGAAAATGCGATTCCAAACTGAAACGTAAAGAAAAAAGAAAATGTTATTCCAAACTGAAACTTGACAGACAAACGAAAATGTGATTCCAAACTGAAACTTGACAGACTAAAGAAAAGGCGATTCCAAACTGAAACTTGAAAGACAAAAGAAAATGTGATTCCAAACTAGAACTTGACAGACAAAAGAAAAAGCGATTCCAAACTGAAACTTGACAGACCAAAGAAAAGGCGATTCCTAATTGAAAGTTGAAAGACAAAAGAAAATGTGATTCCAAACTGAAACTTGAAAGACAAACGAAAATGTGATTCCAAACTGAAACTTGACAGACTAAATAAAAGGCGATTCCAAACTGAAACTTGAAAGACAAAAGAAAATGTGATTCCAAACTGAAACTTGACAGACAAAAAAAAAGCCGTTCCAAACTGAAACGTAAAGACAAAAGAAAATGCGATTCCAAACTGAAACTTGACAGACAAACGAAAATGTGATTTCAAACTGAAACTTGACAGACTAAAGAAAAGGCGATTCCAAACTGAAACTTGACAGACCAAAGAAAAGGCGATTCCAAACTGAAACTTGACCGACAAAAGAAAATGCGATTCCAAACTGAAACTTGACAGACAGTAAAATTCGATTCTAAACTGAAACTTGACAGACAAAAGAAAATGTGATTCCAAACTGAAACTTGAAAGACAAAAACCAATGAGATTCCAAACTGAAACTTGACAGACAAAAGAAAATGTGATTCCAAACTGAAACTTGACAGACCAAAGAAAAGGCGATTCCAAACTGAAACTTGAAAGACAAAATAAAATGCGATTCCAAACTGAAACTTGACAGACAAAAAAAAAAAATGCGATTCCAAACTGAAACTTGAAAGACAAAAAAAAATGCGATTTAAAACTGAAACTTGACAGACAAATGAAAATGTGATTCCAAACTGAAACTTGACAGAACAAATAAAAGGCGATTCCAAACTGAAACTTGACAGAAAAAAAAAATGCGATTCCAAACTGAAACTTGACAGACAAACGAAAATGTGATTCCAAACTGAAACTTGACAGACTAAAGAAAAGGCGATTCCAAACTGAAACTTGAAAGACAAAAGAAAATGTGATTCCAAACTGAAACTTGACAGACAAAAGAAAAAGCGATTCCAAACTGAAACTTGACAGACCAAAGAAAAGGCGATTCCTAATTGAAAGTTGAAAGACAAAAGAAAATGTGATTCCAAACTGAAACTTGAAAGACAAACGAAAATGTGATTCCAAACTGAAACTTGACAGACTAAAGAAAAGGCGATTCCAAACTGAAACTTGAAAGACAAAAGAAAATGTGATTCCAAACTGAAACTTGACAGACAAACAAAAGCCGTTCCAAACTGAAACGTAAAGACAAAAGAAAATGCGATTCCAAACTAAAACTTGACAGACAAACGAAAATGTGATTCCAAACTGAAACTTGACAGACTAAAGAAAAGGCGATTCCAAACTGAAACTTGACAGACCAAAGAAAAGGCGATTCCAAACTGAAACTTGACCGACAAAAGAAAATGCGATTCCAAACTGAAACTTGACAGACAGTAAAATGCGATTCTAAACTGAAACTTGACAGACAAAAGAAAATGTGATTCCAAACTGAAACTTGACAGACCAAAAAAAAATGCGATTCCAAACTGAAACTTGACAGACAAAAGAAAATGTGATTCCAAACTGAAACTTAACAGACCAAAGAAAAGGCGATTCCAAACTGAAACTTGAAAGACAAAATAAAATGCGATTCCAAACTGAAACTTGACAGACAAAAAAAAAAATGCGATTACAAACTGAAACTTGAAAGACAAAAAAAAATGCGATTTCAAACTGAAACTTGACAGACAAAAGAAAATGTGATTCCAAACTGAAACTTGACAGAACAAAGAAAAGGCGATTCCAAACTGAAACTTGACAGAAAAAAAAAATGCGATTCCAAACTGAAACTTGAAAGACAAAATAAAATGCGATTCCAAACTGAAACTTGAACGACAAAAGAAAATGCGATTCCAAACTGAAACTTGACAGACCAAGGAAAAATCGATTCCAAACTTAAACCTGACAGACAAAAGAAAATGTGATTCCAAACTGAAACTTGAAAGACAAAATAAAATGCGATTCCAAACTGAAACTTGACAAACAAAAGAAAATGTGATTCCAACTGAAACTTGACAGACAAAAGAAAATGCGATTCCAAACTGAAACTTGAAAGACAAAAGAAAATGTGATTCCAAACTGAAACTTGACAGACAAAAAAAAATGTGATTCCAAACTGAAACTTGACAGACAAAAGAAAATGCGATTCCAAACTGAAACTTGACAGACCAAAGAAAAGGCGATTCCTAATTGAAACTTGAAAAACAAAAGAAAATGTGATTCCAAACTGAAACTTGAAAGACAAAAAAAATGTGATTCCAAACTGAAACTTGAAAGACAAAAAAAAAATGCGATTCCAAACTGAAACTTGAAAGACAAAAGAAAATGCGATTCCAAACTGAAACTTGAAAGACAAAAGAAAATGCGATTCCAAACTGAAAGTTGACTGACAAAAGAAAATGTGATTCCAAACTGAAACTTGAAAGACAAAAGAAAATGCGATTCCAAACTGAAACTTGACAGACAAAAGAAAATGTGATTCCAAACTGAAACTTAAAAGACAAAAGAAAATGCGATTCCAAACTGAAACTTGAAAGACAAAGAAAAATGTGATTCCAAACTGAAACTTGAAAGACAAAAGAAAATGTGATTCCAAACTGAAACTTGACAGACAAAAAAAAATGTGATTCCAAACTGAAACTTGACAGACAAAAGAAAATGCGATTCCAAACTGAAACTTGACAGACCAAAGAAAAGGCGATTCCTAATTGAAACTTGAAAGACAAAAGAAAATGTGATTCCAAACTGAAACTTGAAAGACAAAAAAAATGTGATTCCAAACTGAAACTTGAAAGACAAAAAAAAAATGCGATTCCAAACTGAAACTTGAAAGACAAAAGAAAATGCGATTCCAAACTGAAACTTGAAAGACAAAAGAAAATGCGATTCCAAACTGAAAGTTGACTGACAAAAGAAAATGTGATTCCAAACTGAAACTTGAAAGACAAAAGAAAATGCGATTCCAAACTGAAACTTGAAAGACAAAAGAAAATGTGATTCCAAACTGAAACTTAAAAGACAAAAGAAAATGCGATTCCAAACTGAAACTTGAAAGACAAAGAAAAATGTGATTCCAAACTGAAACTTGAAAGACAAAAGAAAATTCGATTCCAAACTGAAACTTGACTGACAAAACAAAATGTTATTCCAAACTGAAACTTGAAAGACAAAAGAAAATGCGATTCCAAACTGAAACTTGACAGACCAAAAAAAAAGCGATTCCAAACTGAAACTTGACAGACCAAAAAAAAGCGATTCCAAACTGAAACTTGACTGACAAAAAAAAATGCGATTCAAAGCTGAAACTTGAAAGACAAAAGAAAATGCGATTCCAAACTGAAACTTGAAAGACAAAAGAAAATGCGATTCAAAGCTGAAACTTGAAAGACAAAAGAAAATGCGATTCCAAACTGAAACGTAAAGACAAAAAAAAATGTCATTCCAAACTGAAACTTGACAGACAAAAGAAAAAGCGATTCCAAACTGAAACTTGACAGACCAAAGAAAAGGCGATTCCTAATTGAAACTTGAAAGACAAAAGAAAATGTGATTCCAAACTGAAACTTGAAAGACAAACGAAAATGTGATTCCAAACTGAAACTTGACAGACTAAAGAAAAGGCGATTCCAAACTGAAACTTGAAAGACAAAAGAAAATGTGATTCCAAACTGAAACTTGACAGACAAAAAAAAAAGCGATTCCAAACTGAAACTTGACTGACAAAAAAAAAATGCGATTCAAAGCTGAAACTTGACAGACAAAAGAAAATGCGATTCCAAACTCAAACGTAAAGACAAAAGAAAATGCGATTCCAAACTGAAACTTGACAGACTAACGAAAATGTGATTCCAAACTGAAACTTGACAGACTAAAGAAAATGCGATTCCAAACTGAAACTTGACAGACCAAAGAAAAGGCGATTCCAAACTGAAACTTGACCGACAAAAGAAAATGCGATTCCAAACTGAAACTTGACAGTCAGTAAAATGCGATTCTAAACTGAAACTTGACAGACAAAAGAAAATGTGATTCCAAACTGAAACTTGAAAGACAAAAAAAAATGCGATTCCAAACTGAAACTTGACAGACAAAAGAAAATGTGATTCCAAACTGAAACTTGACAGACCAAAGAAAAGGCGATTCCAAACTGAAACTTGACAGACAAAATAAAATGCGATTCCAAACTGAAACTTGACAGACAAAAAAAAAATGCGATTCCAAACTGAAACTTGAAAGACAAAAAAAAATGCGATTTCAAACTGAAACTTGACAGACAAAAGAAAATGTGATTCCAAACTGAAACTTGACAGAACAAAGAAAAGGCGATTCCAAACTGAAACTTGACAGACAAAAAAATGCGATTCCAAACTGAAACTTGAAAGACAAAAAAAAAATGCGATTCCAAACTGAAACTTGACAGACACAAGAAAATGTGATTCCAAACTGAAACTTTACAGACAAAAGAAAATGCGATTCCAAACTGAAACTTGACAGACAAAAGAAAATGTGATTCCAAACTGAAACTTGACAGACAAAAGAAAAGGCGATTCCAAACTGAAACTTGACAGACAAAAGAAAATGTGTTTCCAAACTGAAACTTGAAAGACAAAAGAAAAGGCGATTCCAAACTGAAACTTGACAGACAAAATAAAATGCGATTCCAAACTGAAACTTGACAGACAAAAGAAAATGCGATTCCAAACTGAAACTTGAAAGACAAAAGAAAATGTGATTCCAAACTGAAACTTGAAAGACAAAAAGAAAATGCGATTCCAAACTGAAACTTGACAGACAGTAAAATGCGATTCCAAACTGAAACTTGAAAGACAAAAGAAAATGTGATTCCAAACTGAAACTTGAAAGACAAAAAGAAAATGCGATTCCAAACTGAAACTTGACAGACAGTAAAATGCGATTCTAAACTGAAACTTGACAGACAAAAAAAAATGTGATTCCAAACTGAAACTTGAAAGACAAAAAAAAATGCGATTCCAAACTGAAACTTGACAGACAAAAGAAAATGTGATTCCAAACTGAAACTTGACAGACGAAAGAAAAGGCGATTCCAAACTGAAACTTGAAAGACAAAATAAAATGCGATTCCAAACTGAAACTTGACAGACAAAAAAAAAATGCGATTCCAAACTGAAACTTGAAAGACAAAAAAAAATGCGATTTCAAACTGAAACTTGACAGACAAAAGAAAATGTGATTCCAAACTGAAACTTGACAGACAAAAGAAAAGGCGATTCCAAACTGAAACTTGACAGACAAAAGAAAATGTGATTCCAAACTGAAACTTGAAAGACAAAAGAAAATGCGATTCCAAACTGAAACTTGACAGACACAAGAAAATGTGATTCCAAACTGAAACTTTAAAGACAAAAGAAAATGCGATTCCAAACTGAAACGTGACAGACAAAAGAAAATGTGATTCCAAACTGAAACTTGACAGACAAACGGAAATGTGATTCCAAACTGAAACTTGACAGACCAAAGAAAAGGCGATTCCAAACTGAAACTTGACAGACAACCGGAAATGCGATTCAATAGTAAAACTTAAAAGACCGACAAAAATGCATATGAAAAGCTAAACAGGCTAAAGAAAAATTAATTCGAAACCTAATTTTTACAGTTGTAATAAAATCACATTTAATAAATAAATGTCGTATTCTTGAGTCAATCGAACACAATTTCTAAACACATATTCAAAGATATCTTCTCAATCGACTATCAATTTTCTATGAATCTTCATCGTCTAGTTGTCTTTAGATATCATAAAAAACGGATCTAAAGAAAAATCGCAGGTTTCGTCAAATGTTCGCATGAAGAAATCTTTTCGAACATTATCTGTCAATACGCAACCCATCTTTATTACATACTCTCTATTTTTTTCGTTTTTATTTTTCATCTCTCTTTCTTTCTGTTTCTTGTTCCTCTCTGTTTCTTCCATTTTTCATTCTTTTTCTTCTTCTTTCTTTCCCCCCACTCTCTATCTCCCTCTCTTATTTCTATTTCTCTCTTTCACTTTCTCCCGTTTTCTTTCTCTACTTTTCTCTTCTCATTTCATTTCGTTTCTTTTACCTTCTTTTTCTTCGATTTTCTTTCTTTCTCTTTCATCTTCTATCGTTTATTTATTTCGGTTCTTTTCTCTTTGTGTCTCTTTCTCACACACTATCTGAATTTTTCTGTCACACACTATGTATTTTTTTGCTATATTGTACTTTTTTGTTCTTCCCTTTCTTTTCTTCATTCTCTGTGTATTCTTTCCCCCCTCTTTTTCTTTCTTAATATCCTTTTTTTCTTTCTTTGTATCTTTTTCAACCTCTTTTACTGTATTACTTTCTTTCTTTTCTCCGTTGTTGTATCTCCTCTTTCTATCTATTCATCACTACCTTTTCCTGACTTTCTTTCTACCTCTTTATTTCTTTTTTTCTTTCTTTTCTTTTTCTCTGTCTGATATCTTCCACTCTCTCTGTTTATCCCCCGTTCGTTTAGCCTTGTATCAAGTTCCCTTTTCTGTTTTGTCTTTGTTACCCTATTTTTATTTTTTCTTGAAGTTCGAACGAATTATTTCTTTGATTGCTCTGTCACTATCATCATATTATTCACAATAATTCAAAGTTAAATTGCTCGTTATCTTTCCCCTATCGCAGCCCCGCTGTATTTTACTCGAAGATCATCGTATCTTTGTCAAAAGTGTTTGTGCATCATTTGGACTCAATATCATCGTTGCTTTCCCGGATGCCACGTAAATTTAAAGTCGTTTTGATCGGTAGTGACGTCATCACATCGAACGGTACCGTCTAGTTATGAATGATTGTAGGATTTAAAGACTACTAGAATCGTTGGGTCAGTATTTTTATATGTATCTTGCGATATACAACTAAAACTCTGCGTATCTTGTTTAGTTACGTTCGTGTTTGCCCCCGTGCACACTGAACGACGTCATCATTATTTTTACCTCATCAATTAAAGGAAAGGTAAGCAGTCACTAAAATAATGGCGCTATTCATTAATACAGAGAGAAAATAACCGTTAGCAGCGGATTACGTCACAAAAGCGGAATGACGTGATTCATCAATCCAGAGAGAGATAGAGAGAGAGAGAGAGAGAGAAAGAGAGAGAGAGAGAGAGAATGAGGGGACGTGAGATCATTTATGACGTTTTATCTGGACAACATGTTACCCGACATATGACGGGTGATCTTACTTATTTATTTGTCTCCGTACACACTGTAGGGCGTCACATATTGTGACGTTTTCAATAGAAGGATAACCGTGCACAGCAGATGACATAATAAAATAATGCTGCCATCCGTAAAAACATAAAGATTATGAAGAAGTACGTACAGTGTCTTAAATCAGAAAATTGTGACGTCATCTATCCAACTAGAGAAAGAAAGGCGGATGCGATCCTTTATGAGTTTTTTTCTAGATATCAAGTAAATCACTCGTCTAGACACGTTGCGATTTATATACTTACAAAACTATGGGGATCTTATCTTAATTTTTTTTAATATAGTTCACCCCAAACAAGGCAGGCCGCCACTGTAGACGTAAGGGGCTACTGAACAAAAAGAAAAGGGGAATATGTTGGGGGGGTTCAGCTTAAATTGGGATCTGCACAGCGAAATGTGTTTACATTAGTTTTTCATTTTTGCATGTCAGTACTGTCGAGGAAACAGGGGGCAGGGAGCGAGTTCCAGAGGCCAGCAGCACGAGGATAGAAGCTATTTGAGTAGAAAGCTCTCCGGCATCTGGGGACTTCCACAGTGAATGAATGAGATTTAGTTAATTGTCGAGTTGGTCTAGTGAATTTACGTCGAGGGGGCACCAGAGTAGCTAATTCATCGGAGCATAATCCATTGAGGTATTTGTAAAACAAGCACAAGGATGCTACATTGCGGCGATGGGACAGGGACTGGCGCTTGGTTGACAGTGAGGGAGCTATTAGGTTGGCGACTTTTTTTTGGACCTTGTCAAGGAGGGAGAGACTAGTAGATGATGCACCAGCCCAGATGTGGCAACAATACTCCATGCATGGGCGGATGGTGGCTTTGTAGAGATACAGAATAATGTCAGGTGTGAGGAGTTTACTAGCACGATAGAGGGAGCCAACCTTCTTTGCTGAAACCTTATTTTGTTATCTTATCCACGCGCACACTGTATTATGTCATGGGTTTCTGACGTCATATAGAGAGGGGAAAAGGTAAGAAAACGAATGATTACTTTATATATAGACTATATCATCTAAATGGATCGTTTAAAAGAAACAGGCTACCCATCGTCGAAACAGGCTAAACTCGACTGGACGATGGATGTTTGTGGATTTTATTAAATATATAATTTCACAGATGTATCATTGATTGATAAAGCAGAAACAGCTTGACATTTCTGTCTTTTTATTTCTCTCTCGCTCGCATAATATCTGTCTCAGCTGCCTCTATCTGTTTTATCATTTTGATTTTATTTTTTTCTTGAATCTGAAATGAATCATTTTCCTATTCTTCAGAATAATGCCAAGTTGAATGGCTCATTCCCTCTTCCAATCCAAGCCAAGTATTTATTTTAATTAAAAATTATTTTGACTTTGCTACAAATATTCATGCCTCATCCGGACTTAAAATTATCGTTGCCTTTCCCGAGGTCACCGAGATAGAATGTCGGTTCGATCAATAGTGACTTCATCAGATCTAGCGACATCGTCGAGTCATGAATTATTGTAAAATTTTAAAACGTATTAGAACAGTTGGGTCGCTATTTGTCATATTTATATATCTGCAAACACTTGTTTATTTGCTTGCTTGTTTGTTTGTCCCCGTGTACGCTGAATGGCGTCATCCCTTTGTCACTCGATCGTGTAAAAAACTGTGTCAATAACAAGGAACACCTATCGGCTGAAAAGAGAATGCGCTGCTTTGCATGTCGTGACTGCCCATCCGCCAGAGTAAGAGGGGGCTTTTCATCGAAGATGTAGACTTTTGTAGTTGCAACTTACTAGCATATGTGGAGATCATCTCAAGTAAATGAAAGGAATAAAATGGACGGCGGGAATTGAATTTTTGACAGCTGAAAGAGATCATTGGAGATGAGATTTGTCGATGTTCGTTGCGATGTTGTTGAAGAGGAGTTCTTTATTTTCATTACAGAACTACAAGAAAAAGGGTTCGGATACAAATGAACATTGGATTAAAAGAAAGATGACGTCACGAAAGGCAAATGACGTTGTCCATCGAACCAGAGAAAGAGGGGAGACAGAGCTTCTTTATGACGTTTACTCTAGACGACCAGTGACCAGAAGTGTTCCTGGTTTTATACTAATAAAAATCTGACTATCTAGTCGCTTGTCTTCCTTAACATCGAATTATGTTATCATTTTTTTACGTTATTCATTAACACAAGTCAAGATAATTGTGCACAGTGGATGACGTCACAAAGGTATGATGTCAGGCATAAAACAGAAAGATGAATAGTAAGCCTTTACTATGCATGACGTCACAAAATGAATCCATCAAACTTTAGAGTGCAGAATATATCATTTATGACGTGTTATTTGTATTACTAGAAGACGTTATTTAAGTTGTCCCTATTTTTGCACCCATTTCACTTTTTTTCATTTTCTCCTTATTTTCCATTTATTTCGGTTTATAATATTTCTTTATTTTATTTTCATGTTTAACAACACTTCGTTATATTTGTGAGATTGATTTTCACGAATACTGGGTGTATTCAGATATCCTTTGTATAGTTTTTGAAAATGTTTTACAATGTTATATAATCTGTTAAAAGGTTTTTAATATTTCATGTCAAACGATATGTTTTACTTTCAGACTTATAATTTTTATATAATTTAACATTTACTATTTCATTACATTGTAATTGTATTTTTAATTTGTATTATATTTTCTAATACCCTAATATCTTCTGACATATTTATTCTCCACAATTTTTATCAACCAATTTAAAAAAATAATTCTTAAATAAAAAAATATTTTTTAATTTTCTTTGAGCGATATTTTTTGTTTAGTCCGTAACTTATTGGCTCTTGTATATACCTCTTAGTAGACCAGAGTTTTGTCTCGGTCGTTCTTGTATACTCCATATTTTAGTTGCCGTCTATATTCTGCCCCGGATATAGATTCATGTGGGTTCAGATGTGCATGTACGAATGTCTATTTATGTTTCAGCTGCAAATATTAATAATTAAGTCTATGGAATCTAGGATTATAAAATACATTTAATCTTATACTAATGGCTTATTTCTGTCCCTTTTACTTCCTGCTGTCTAGTATTTTATTTACCACTTTCTAAGAGGTTAGGCACGTCGTTAACCTCTGGATTTTGTGCCTAGGTTCCCTATCTGTCTTGTACCTTGTAATACCTAACCCTAAACCTAACCCCCATTTCTTTTTTCCTCTTCACATTTTCCCCGTTTTTATCATTCTTGTATATTAAGTTTTTCTTGTCTACCTTTTTTCTTTGTTTAACTCTGGTTGAGGGTTATTCAAGTTAATAGTTTTTTAATCGCGAGTTTTGTATCTGATTACTAGTTCCCTGATAATGTGTAATGAAAGACAGAATGTAAAATCTCTTTTTATGCAAAGACTTTAAGGAGACCAGTTATTCATTTTTTTAAAAACATAATTCACCCCAAATAAGGCAGGCCGCCACTGTAGACGTAAAGGGCTACTGAGAAAAAAGAAAAGGGGAGAAGGTTGGCTGGGGGGGGGGGGGTCAGCCTAAGTCATGATCCGCGCAGCAGGATGTCTGTTTACATTAGTTTTAAATTTCTGCATGTCAGTACTGTCGGGGAAACAGGGGCATAGAGCGAGTTCCAGAGGCAGCAGCACGAGGAATAAAGCTATTTGAGTAGAAGGCTCTCCGGCATCTGTTGACCTCCACAGTGAATGGATGAGATTTAGTTGATTGTCGAGTTAGTCTAGTAAATTTACGTCGAGGGGGCACCAGAGTAGCCTATTAGGTTGGCGACTCTTTTTTGGACCTTGTCAAGGAGGGAGAGACTAGTAGATACTGCACCAGCCCAGATGTGACAACAATACTCCATGCATGGGCGGATGGTGGTTTTGTAGAGATACAGGATAATGTCAGGTGTGAGGAGTTTACTAACACGGTAGAGGGAGCCAACCTTCTTTGACGTTTGATCTATGTATCTGTCTCAATCTCTGTCTCGTCGCTCTCTCGGTATTTATCAACCTCCCACAGCGGTAAGATATGACACAAGGTCGGAAAAGTGCGATTTGAAAAGCCAGCACCCGAGAAAGTGACCACTCTGGCATACAAAAAAAGTCCTGGGCAGCCCCGTCGGCATTCCCCGGTAAGGGCGCCTCAGGCGATTAGCAATCAACTAATCCCTTTTTCAAAGGGTAATAATGCAAAGCCTGGGAGGGTGGACCTTCTAGAACTGCACAGGAAATGTTGTATCCATCGGAACATATACTACACTTTGATCTTGGCCAAAAGGCTAAGAAAGAACTTTTCGCTCTCTCTATATATGTATACACGGAAAATGAAGATGTATTTTCATAGAGAACGCTTTTATCGTCAGAAGGTCTGATCTATAAAAATTGAATATTAATTAATTACTGAAGGTAAATATCTTGAAAATTCAAAGGTCAAAAGTCTGTTTGAAAATAAATATAGGGAAAAAGTGTAAAAGTCATTTTGTATTTGTATACATTTGTTGAACACTTGATGAGTTAATACACTTTTAACTTATGTAAATTTTATAACGAAATCCATATTCGGTAAAGCTAAATATAATAGATAGAGCATTAATATACGGATAATGTAGCCCTTAGAAACCTACTAGATGGGTACTGTAAGTGTAGTATTAACACAGTATGATGTCGCTAGCTATAAATGTATCGTTCCTTTCATTCTAATGACGGCAAGCCACCGAAATGGGTGTGAAAATTATCACTGTGGCCGAATGGTTCTAGGTGTCGGGATTTAAGTTGTAAAATACTCATAATCCGGGGTTTCGAACCACGCGACCAGTAGTAAATTAAAAAGGACGAAACGTATACGTATATAGATAATAAATCCATATATATATATATATATATATATATATATATATATATATATATATATATAATATATTCCCCTGCCCTATTACATATATTTGTCTTTCATTTTCATGCCGATAAAAATAAAAAATGTTTGATAAATTAATTGCAACTTCATTTATAAACGCAACTATCTTCACAGAAATGTTGAATGAAAGTTTTCCTCCAAACAAACAGACGATGACGTAAAATATTTATAAAGACACATTCATTCAAAAATAAAACCAAACATAAAATCGATTATTTAGTATTACCAATATTAACATACTGAAAAAAAGAAATAGTATAATTACTGTTTATATAACACAACATTTTCATAATTGCCATTTACACCTGTTTTTCTATGGTGTTCAATTATTTAATATACATTGTCAATGATGCTGAAATATTGAGCATAATGTCTATCTTATTATATATTGTGAATACAGTAATGTCTACCGTGTGTAAACACTTAACATTTTTTACGTGTTAAAATATTAAATATACTATTATATTGTTCAAATATGAGCATAGTGTCCATGGTGTTCAAATATGGTGCATGATATCTATACTGATCAAATATTGTGCATAATGTCTATTTTGTAAAATATTACGCATAATATCTAGTGTGTATAAAAATGCTAGATATTATGCATAATATTTTACAAAATAATGGTGGATAATGACTAGTCTCAAATATTGAGCATAAATACACATAGTGTAGTATCTACCGTATTGACATTTTCTGCATAATGTATATAGTGAACAATAGTAATGTCTATAGAGTAAAAGTATTCAGCGTAATGACTAATCTGTCCAAATTGTGAACATCATTTTTATGGTGTTAAACTGTAGATCATAATATATATGATTATCAACCATTGTGTTGTATGTCTATGGTGTTCAAATATTGACCATGAATAACTAATTATTTATGGATAAAAGGTTTAGTGAATGGAGTTTTCAGAAGCAGTATCCGGTCTAGCTATACGAATTGAGCAAGCTGTGAGTAAGATTAATAAAAGTAGAGCTGCAGGACCGAAATGTTGGCGACTGCGCGTGAAACAGGCATTGAGATGATCACAGACATGAACAATCAGATGATAATCAGGTAAAAGCATTTGGTATAAGAAATTACAGATGCTTAAAGTTGATGACTCAAGCATTGAGCAGCAAATAAAAAATAAGATATGCATAGATGAAATGCAGTTGAGTTTATGCTTGGGAAACGCACCACTTGAAACAAATGCAAATGAATTTTGCTTCTATGGATCTAGAGAAAGCTTCCGGCAGAGTATCGGAATAGGTTGTCTCGTAGGCTTTGTGTAAACTAGGAGCAAATTAGTAGCTGATATATGTTGTTCAGGAAATGTACAGGAATACTCAAAGTCGTATTAGAATTGACAGCACATTAAAATACAACTTTGATGTTAAACTACAACTATCGCAGTTCTGTATAGAGTCGCTGCTTCTCAATTGAGTTTCAGAACAGGTATTTTCGTATTGGATGTGCAGAAGATGTATGCTGTGAAACTATGGAATACCTACTTGTTAAAGACTCGAAGGAATGCAATAAAGGTAAATGTTTTATCAAGATCCAAGTGATGATCAGAAGTTGTAAAGTTGTAAAGCTCTCCAAAAGAGAAAACCCTCCCTGTTTTGTTACTGGGTAGGGAGTCGAGTACAATGAAATCCTTTGTGGTACTTATAGGAATTTGGGTGCACAAGAAGAGTAGTCGAATTACTGGTAGGTTGAGAAAGGATAACCAGTTTTTATACAATAAGTTAAAGACAATGGAGATAGATGAGAACTCAGATATAAAAAAGTATATTTTGATGGCTGAGCTATTGAGGTGGCCAGGAACTCTTGTTACGTCGTAGGCATTTACACGCGGATTTGCTTAGTCTCTGTTGATGTATACAGTAGCAGACTGGAAATCATGGAGTAGACGTGTGGAACTAGTACGTTTTACTAGGAATCATTAACAGCTTCGCACTATATCGGAGGAAAGCCCCTCTGCAGTTACGATCAACCGCTATAACGGAAAACTACAAAGCAGCGAAGGTTGGAAAATCGCCGGATGTAGAGATAAGCAATAGCCCATCGGCTCTAAAGACGGATTGGAAGTTTAAAGCAGAAGAGGAACTAGAACTCTGTGATATTGTTGATGAAACACAATTAAATAGAGAACGCATAGAATCCAACTTATTCGATCCTTTTGAAACAATGTCCGAAGGAGAACGCCGAGCAACAGTCAATGATACTATGAAACAAAGGGAAGCCGAGAAAATAGAGCTTCACTTACTTCAATGTGCTCAGCAAGGTCAAATTACAAAAGAAAAAAAAGAGGTAATCGTTGGGATGGAATGAGGTTTTCAAATAGCGCACATCTAGTACAAGTGTTTACTGCGTACTATTTATGATGTTTTGTCTTCTCCTAAGAATCTGTTGAGGTAGAAGTTATTAGATGATGATAAATGTAATTTCGGGAATATTGGAACTCTAAAAGACATCTGATCTATGTCCACCTCGGCTTTGCACACATACACACGTGGGCATAACGAGGTATTGAAAATTCTCGTCGATATATTTCCAGGCAATTGGAGGACATGAAAGAGACCACGGAAGAGAAAAATAGATCGAATGTCACGTTCGTTCGACCAAACCATCAAATTTTGTACGAAGAAAATTGTCAACGATGACGATGGAACTTGGGAGATAGCAACGGATTTACCCGGATGTGACCGTTTCGTTCCGATACAAACACAGAGACCTGACATTGTCATTTGGTGTGCTGGAAACAGATTGTTTACCTAATTGAACTAAGAATCCTCCCCAAATACAAAATTCACGCAACAATCATTCGTAAAGATAATCACCTATTGACTGCATGTGAAGATGCCGGATGAAGGGCAAAACAGTTCCCGGCTGAAGTTGGATGCCGAGGATCTATAGGAAGAGGATTAACAAATGTCCTTCTCTAAATTAGATTAAAACACTGCTGTGTCAATGATGTTATGGATATACTTTAATTAACTGTGGAGAATGCCAGTCATACTATTTAGTTGAGGAGGATTTACGAAAGTTGGTTGAACGAATCAGCAGCAATTAATCTAGGTGCATTGAACCTCACATCAGTCAGGGCGTAAGCGATGCGTAGAGATGTCGAGGGGTAAGCCCTTAAACAATCATGCATTTTATCTTGATAATACATGAAGAGTGTTGTCCGGTATGCGACGAATATTGGGTGTGTGCAACTGCCAAGGTAAGCTGCTGCAATTCCTTGATACCATTGGTGAAGCAGTTGTTAGTGTGATTACAAGAGTTAGGAGTAGATGGAGTAAGTTCAGAGAACTTCTTTCTTTTACTAACTAGCAAAGTGTAACCACTGTTGAACAAGGAAAGATTCTATCAGGCACGTGTACGCAGTGTTATCATGCATGCGAGTGAAACCTGCCCATTGAGGGTTGAGGACATGCGTTGCATAGAGAAAAATGATATGCGAATAATATCATGGATGTGTAATGTAAATCTTAAAAACAAGTTTAGTTCTGATTACATCAGAGGACGATTACATGTGGACAACCGAGGGAGATGTATACAGAACAGGAACCTACGATGATATGGCCACGTTGAAAGAATAAATAAGAGTTCTTGGGTCAATAAGATGTAGAAAAGTTGATGTAGTAGGTCCGATTTAAAAGAGAAGACCAATAAAAATAAGTGAGGAAGGGATAAGAATGGACTTGAGTAATCGAGTTATATATAAAGACTATGCCAAATATCGGTTATATTGAAAGTCAATTTCTTACAGCCTTCCAGACAAGCATAGAATGTAAAATGCACGTTTAACAGACTCCCATAATACTTATCCTATACAGCCTCCCAGCCAAAATGAAAATGAATTGCCCACTCAAACAAAAAAGTGATTCATGTATGCTTTTGTGTCTTTCCTACTTCGTTTTTTCAACGAGCAAAGTAGTTCGTTGCGCACCGAATTTAGCCTTTTATTCGTTCTCCCTGTTTTCTTATGTATTTTACGTCAAAATTACTTCATACAGATCCTTTATTTTTATTTAATTCTATCTTAGTTTCGATATTTTCCCGAATATCAATTGTTTGCATTCGACCTGAAAACCTAATGTCTTTTTATAGTCCTAAAGATTCCGGATATTATCAAATATTATCGGCTTTCTTTATTTGTGCGATTTTATTTTACTTACAAAATCCTAACAACAATTTTAGCCAAAATACCTAAACAAATTACGTTTTAATAATTATTTAGATTTATTTTATTTTTATTTTTTCCAGACTTGTTCAGTGGCTTATGTTAAAGTATCCGTCCACCCTTCTCGTCGCCCTATAAAGAAAATAAAAATATATAGGAGGACTGACTGGAAAATGTATTTCTGCATGGCAGGATGGATATAAGGCGAACACATATTTTTAATAAAAAGAAAAAGCACCAAAAAATACAAAATATATTTCATAACTAAATTATATATCTAACAATGATATTACGACTTTAGAAATTAAAAACTGTTTGCAAACATCGTAATTTGAACATCGCCCAAAAATACAATCAGAATTATTTAATTTTATCACTTTGCAACTGGACTGAGTTAATAGATATTTATAGTCAGTAGCTAAACAATTCGCTGATTAATCAAAGGTCAGAAGAGGGTGACCCTGATAACTGTACTGCATGACTACATCGCTCATGTCAGTAGCATATGTGTATATAGTACATGTAAAAATATATGACAAGAAATAAATGTTTAAGCTGTTTTGTACCGCTTTAATTTTAAGGTGTCGATGCATACTTTTTAATACTAAGTGATTTTTATAACTTCATGAATGCACACAGATTTCAAATGAGGTTAACATATTAAAATGGCGGTAATTCTAATTTAGTGGGTTGCGTGCGGTTTCAATGGTTCTAGTAGTAGTATTGACCATAATAGTAGTGAGCATAGTAGTAGCAGTTGCAATGACTCTCTTTCTTCTTCTTGTGATGCTGTTTACATCAGCATTTGCAATAGTTGCTGTAATTATAATTATAATTGTGACCTCACTTTCTTACAATGGTGAAATGGTGCAGCTATATTACGTGTACACAAACAAAAGAACTTAATTATATTTTTATTCTCCCATAGTTTCAAAATAATACCGAAACAACAGTTTTAAAATATTTAAAATTATTTAATAAATTTGATAAATACTTTAGAAAATGAAATTAAACATATGAATTGCTTTCCTTCATCAGACACTATATCTAATAATACACTATTTGAAAAATCCTAAAAATTCATAAACTTGACACTATTTACTCTGTAGCATAGAGGAATGGATCTTCGTCATATAGCATATTGTCCGTTGAGTCTGCATCAGCAGTAGTAGTAGTAGTGACCATGCAATGACTTTAGAGTTGTCTGTTTCTCTTTCCTTTTCTTTGTTATGTCGTTTTCAGCAGCAGTGGTAAATAATTAAAATAGAGAGAGAGTGAGTTAGGCAGAGAGAGAGAGAGAGAGAGAGAGAGAGAGAGAGAGAGAGAGAGAGAGAGAGAGAGAGAGAAAGAGAGGGAGATAGAATAAGATGACAGAAAGAAAAGGGAAAGAGGTGCTGGAGAAGGAAGATATATATATATATATATATATATATATATATATATATATATATATATATATATATAAAATTATAAATACCTACAGACGCTAGCGTTTCAAACTTATTGCTCTCATCAGTGCAGGAAAGTAACAATTTCAGACGGTCGAGGGGCGCGAACCGGTTAACAGAGTCAGCCTAGTATCTGCAAGCGGTCACCATATCCACTCGGGCTACGGAAACTGTCACGTAATTTAGGGAAATTAACATCTATATGTACTTAGAAGCGGACACAGATAGAAGACTAGTCGCGAGTGTTCAACGAACGTATTCGAGCCTCTGCATTAGACCTTTTTTACAGTCTATTTGAAATATCTCCGAGAGATCTCAACTTTAATTTCTTAAAGGGGCTTAGTATAATATTTATAAATAAATATTAATGATATATATATGTATATATATATATATATATATAATTTATTTAGATACTGTATATTACATATTTCAGCAATGTACCGCGGCGGTTTAATCCAAAAGGGCAGATTTAGACATCTTTAGTAAATCTTCGTGCCCAGTGGAATCATCGGCAAGCTGAAATGATTGTAGGCACGCCTGACAGGGAATGGCGTCAACAATGACAGAAAAAACGGTGCATCTCTGAGGGCGTCCCCGAAAAAATCCGGTGTGGGATAGTGATTAATTAGGGCTCACTGGGGGCCTTCATTTTTTAGGAGGTTTTATTTATTATTTATTTATCTGTTAGCAAGTTTTATTTATTTATTTATTTAATTATCTTTTCTTTTGTAATGTTATTATTATACCTGAAAAAATACGAAAAGGGTGGCTGCATTGTTTACCGGTTAGGCCTGTGAAACTAGTGTTTTTTGTTGTTGTCGTTTTTGGGAATAAAGTTATGTATCGGATTAATTGTTCGATATAGAGCTGAAAGAGATGATTCAAATATGTTTTTATCGACTTAAAGGGTTTGTTTATTTTTTTGTTTCGTATTTTCTGTTCTTTTTGTAATGTTATTGTTATATCTGGTCTGAAAAAATATGAAAGGAGCGGCTATATAGTTTGCCATTTGGTTTGTGGAACTAGGGTGCCCTTTTGTTGTTGTTTTTGGAAACAAAATTTTGTATCGGGTTAATTGTTCTATATAGTGTTGGGAAGCATGATGCCATAATGTTTTTATGGACTTAACGTGTTAGTTTATTGAGATGGTGTTTACGTATTTTCTTAATGGGAAGCGTTGTTTCGTTGATATGCCCCGTTTATAACCAGTAGTGTTGAAAAACAAAAAATAACAAAAAATAGTTATAAACGGAATGATGGGTACTATCTATTATTTCCGTTTGAGTGGTATAAGTTTAGTCTCTTTATTAATAGTGTGTTAATAATATTAATATTATATTTGTGTTTATATTTAGTGTAAATTCATTAAATTCCTTATCTTGTTATTTCACTCGTCCATGTGCACCGGAAAATAAACTATAAACATCTGCACATGCGTGCATGTACACATATCTTCGCTCACATGTATATTTTTTATTTTTTGTGTTTTAAATTTAATGTTTTATTTATTTCATTAATATTATTTTATTTTATTTTATTTTAATTAATATTATTTTATTTTATTTTATTTTATTATTTTATTTTATCTTATTTTCTATTTTCTATTTATTAATAATCTGCTCCTATACATACACACGCGCACTCGCATACATGCTTGTACACACATCTGGACGTATACGTACGCCTGTACATTCATCTTCATTAATACAGGGGTGGGCGGGTGATTTGGGAAACTATTACATGGATTGCATGAAGCGGGGTGGGTGGGAGGTTTAGGGGTTAAGGAAACTTTGTGGTGTATCTGTAATCCCGTGATAGGAGGGTCACGTGGAGATGGGGTATCTGCTGGTAAATGCATAATACACTGTGGATGGGGTTAGTTCTGATGTGTATCACAAGCGCATTAGTGGAAATTTCGTGTTTGAGGTTCCGCTTGTGTTCGTAAATGCGAGATTTCAGGTTTCTGGATGTTTCCCCAATGTAGAACATCGGGCATACGGCGCATTTTATCTTGTAGACGCCAGCAGAGTGAGAGGTGTCTTTAGGGGGGTGGTTGTATATATATATATATATATATATATATATATATATATATAGAGAGAGAGAGAGAGAGAGAGAGACGGACAGACACACACAGTGGTAGTGAAAAAATATTTTATGAAAATGTTTTGGACTAAAAATCGTTTTTATTTTTGTAAAACATGATGTGAAAGTGAAGAATCATATATTTTATAATATATACATAAATCTAATAAATACTGACCCAACTGGCCACGGGTGATCTAGAAACATATTAAACGTCCTGAAGTTTCTTTTTTTTGCTTTACTAATATGGTGTCCAAGATGGCCGCCATATCCGTTAAATTACCCATTATACGAAAACTAATTATCGTAGGTGACGTTTCTCAATGGGTTTTAATAGTATTAGGTCTGATTGATAACATTATTATTTTTGTCACGATTTTCATCTAAACATTTTTTGTGGTAGAAATAATTCATTTAAGAAAATCTGATATACAAAAGAAGCGCAATTTGTTATCCTGATTGTTATCTCGGTGAATAAATTTATTTTATTCTAAAGAATTGTGTTTCGTCAGACAAGAACGTCTTTTCTAATGATACGTCTATTAAATGTACGCGTTTAACGATGAAAGTGGAATTTCAAATTTAAGCGTGTAAGACTGACTAACAGTGCTTAAGAGCTCACAATCTTGCGTTGACGGATAAAAAATCGACTTTACAATTTAGTGCGAGATGATCTCATTTTTACCTACAAGCATTTTATCACAAAAGAAACGTTTAAAACTCCATCGCATATCCTATCGCCGCGATGTTACATCCCTGTGTTTGTTTTACAAGTACTATCACTTGCATTCGTACCTCCTTGATGTTAATACCTCCTACCAACTTGACAATCTGCAATATCCCGCCCTTGCATTGTAGAGGTCCTAAGATGCCGGAAGGCTAACTACTCTAATAGCTTTTTAAATGTAATTCAAACAAACATATCGCTGCTTAACTATCCACTTAGGATGCCCCCGTAGATATGACTCCAAATTCTCAGTAGACCTTAACGCTTTAGTTGCAAATTGCTTTGTTTGGGTTGACTCAAAGTAACAAAAACAAAAGTATTAATTTCTGTACTCTATCGTTCTTTCCGTAGAAATTGCTCGACTGAGCACCAACTACTCATAAAAGATTAACAGCACCAACTCGTTTACCTACCACCACTGCAAAGAACCTTCATTACTTCTTTTGTGTGCAGACAACAACATACTCTTATAAAATTCGAGGTCAACAAATATTTTTGGAGCTGTCCCCTAACGTAATCATTTTTTTTCATTCCATTTATCGTTTTCAATCTTCTCATAGTATTCGTCATTATCCAACTGACAATTGCATTAGTCTTATCATCGAGACTTGTTTTTATCTTTGGTAAGTGGTAACTCATTAGTATAAAAATGGTAAAAAGTTCCGATTATATTTTAATATCAAATCTTGTATTAGTTTATCTAAAAACTATGCAAATGTCAAATTCTAAACCACAGCGGAGTCACTTTAGCATAAATACTCAAATACTAACTGAGTTTTATTTTCCACAGAGTTGATGGAAATGTATAACATGCCATTATATAAGAAAATGCGATCACAATGTAAAAGAAAGTTTTATTTTAGTTTAGCAAGACAATGGATATCTCTGCAAGGGTTGCCTGCGTAGAGACAATAGAAAAGCGATGGTTGACCAATTGTAAACCGCATATATCTTGAACCAGCATTGCTTAGTGCCAAGGGCAAGGAGAAATCCAGGACGAGTGTAGTTTTCGGCTGTAGACATTTTTTGCCGCCACTTCTTTCTTCAGAATATAACGGTTGAATAAAACGTAAATTTCCATATATCAACGTTGTACGACTGTGACCCGATCGATTCTGTTGTTGGCATTGGTTTTGCTATATCTTTCTTGAAACGAGTACTTACAGGAGGAACAGCATAAAGGTTGACAACAACTATAGTGAAAAAGATGCTATAGAACCGACACCGATCTCTAATAGTTCTGATCGGGTATAACTGATAATTTTTTTAATCTGTAGCAAGGATTGAAGAGTTAATCTTCAGAATATTCTCACCTAAAACTTAATGTTAAGAAAAGTCCTTAATCATTAAGACATAAATTCATAAGGATGTTAGAATCGGGTCGTGTTCCCGACTATAAGTGAGTTCATAAAATCAAACAATTGTTGCATGCAAAAACAAAGTAATAATTAACAAACAAAAGGATATAGTTCAAATAAGGTTTATTGAACGTGTGTGTATGTGGGATGATGACGTGTGTGGTGTATGTATGCGTGTCGATAGAAAACAATTCTTGAAAAGCGTATGTGAAGAAATGAGTCCGGCGTGGGAAAGTCCTTGAAAACCGTATGCAAAGAAAATGAGTTGAGAACTCTTACCCGTTGTTGAACACGCGTTGACGGAGCGCTGGTGTCTTAGCGTCGTTCAGCGAGGCCAATTGAATAGAGAAGTGAAAGCCTGTTTCCAGTGTCCCTTGGTTATATATCCACTAAGGGCAGATAACTCCTGGTCGCTTTCAACGCCAGCTGACGGTGAACAGCGACACCTACCGGCCGGTTAGTGCAGTTATGTTTTGAAAAGAATAGGGTAACTGCTACAAGGAGAATTCTTGTATGGATTTTATGAGCCTTAAACCATATCTTGCCTAGATATCAAGTATTATTACTTATTATTATAGACTTACTATTATCGTCATGTTGTTTTTTTTAGCTTTATTTATATTAAAATGTTCTTGCTGATATTCTATTCCACTATTTATGATTATTGGTTCCTATATAGCTTTACATTCTACAGTAGGTCTACAATAAGATGAAAATTCGAAAAATACACATGATCCAAATTATCAATCTTAATCTCAAAGTTATGCACCATTATATTAGTTTTATATTAAAGCGTATTAAAATAATATCTTAGGGTACACGTTAGCGTCGAACATCCATAAACAGTAAAGACGACGTTTACCTGATTTTATTCATAACAAACTTCTATAAAAAATTAAAGACAATTTTTTAGTGTAACATTTTACGAGGAATCAAACAATAATAATTAGTATTAAATCTAATCGTCTTATTTCGAGGAATTGCGATGAAATCTATAAAAATAATAGCATAATAAGATTAAGAGAATAAAAATTGACGGAATTAAATAGATTTTAAACCTTTTTCAGCTTTAACTATTTGAAATAACAAAGAGTTTGTATTCTTTTTTCAAATATATAAGCACGACTTACATTCCCGGGTAACGCCGGGTGCCTTTTCCAGGGATAATATAAACACTGTAGAGTCAAATCAGGAGATTCGATTGGATGATAGCGCTGCTGATTTTCTCGTTGCTACTTTTCAATTCTCGATTAAGAAAACAGCGTTTCCTTATCGTGTGAAGTTCAATCTTTTTTGTCTTTCGGCTGAATCATGTCATCAAATTCAAAAGGAAAAAAAAGCGTCAAAATAAAACAAAACAACAACAAAAACGAAAAACGAAAAACGAATTAAATCATTGAAAAAGTAAAAAACGAAAGAACAAAAAGACAGAATTCTAACTGTCACCTTTTTCCCCGCGCGAAAAGGAATCGGGACAGAAAGAAAAATGATCGAACAGTTGTCGTCAATTCCTGTCGCCAGATCGATCGCTATGATCTGAATAATCAGAAATTGTCTTCAAGATAATCGAACGCGACGGAGGAGTTGCGAATTTGGAAACAGAACGAAAGCGAAACTAATCGTATCTCTCAAAATCAAGATGTAAGCGATAATAAAAAAGAATCACAGAGGGCAAATTGGAGGTTGGCGTGCTGGGATACTTAGGGTACTGTGGGAAGAAATTCTAAGAAATTGCAGGGTTTTTTTTTAACCTGATTCTGAATTGAGATACGAATTTTTTATCTCTTATTTAAGAAATGAAGGATAAGGAATTTAAATGCATGTTTTTCTGGAAAATTCCTATAAAACAAATGCATCAATACGCAAAAGGTGGTAACACCCCCCCACACATATATATATATAAGGTAAAATATTAAAAAAATAATTTAACATTATATATATATATATATATATATATATATATATAGAGAGAGAGAGAGAGAGAAGACAAAAAAGTGATAAACATGCGACAATTGTCCAAATTTATTTCAAATTTCAATTGTTCAATGCAAGGTGTATTCAGTAACAAACTAGTGTTTATTATTCTTTCCTTAAGCCAAGGCTTTTAAAAGATCGTGATCTTATCATCAGAGGAGAAATACAGATAGATAAGTTGGTTTTCGAAAAAGCCAAAGTTCAAATATTTGAAAAATATTATTAAAAATGTAGTGAAAGAAAAGAAAAGTTCCGTAAAAAAGATATGTGGTTTGTCCGGTGGTAGTTTTCCGTTGAAAAGATGTTCAATCGTCGCATATTTATCACTCTTTTTTATTCTATCTCTACAATTGCTCTATCTCGTATATTGAGCTAATCCTCTTCACTATAGGTCCATCTACTACACGTTTTACTTTTGGTTTATATTTGATCCTATATATATATATATACATATATATATATATATACATATATATATATATATATATATATATATATATATACGGATATATATATATATATACATATATATATATATATATATACACACACACATATATATATATATATATATATATATATATATATATATATACAGGGTGGGCAAAAATAAGAGTCCTATTTTTGAAAATTCATAACTTTTTTATTTATTGATTTAAAAAATTTTTTTTTAGAATAAGTAAAGGACCCCTTCCGAAGCAAGCATGAGCCGTATTAGCCCTAAGGAACGTACCCTCATTTAGAAAACATTATTTTTGCTTAAAAAACTCAAAACAGTGTAAAAAACAATACTTTAGTTTTTGTAAGTTTTAAGAAGTGTTTTTCGGCTAAAATTTGTTTTGTTTATTTCAAAAAATCTCGGAAGGGTCAGTCTACACACACATAAAGTTTGGTGAGTTTAACTTTTATTTTGTGGAAGTTATTCAAATTCAAGTTATTCAAATTTAAAGATAGGACCCTTATTTTGGCCCACCCTGTATATATATATATATATATATATATATATATATATATATATATATATATATATATATATACTAGCAGGAAGACCCGGTGTTGCTAGAGATTCAAGGAGGATAACTACTATGTACTTTTTCGACTTTCCTTGTTTTACTGCAAATTTCTCTCGTTTAATCCCCCGCCCCGCATAGTCGGAAGTAGCTGAAACTCTCTGATTTAGTGTCTTATACAATTCTTTCAAATTTCATTGAACTCGGATATACTT
>OY744519.1:1450000-1572500 GCA_963556195.1 Sepiola atlantica
CTACCGACATTCGATGCTTTTTTCGGCACAAAAGGAAAACAGACACGGAAACCTGCATAAAGATATGTGTATGGGGGAATGTTTTTACAGAAATGGTTTGCTTGATTCCAAAAAGGCAATTGTTCAGTGAGAGATGCTACTCGCTCTGACCAGCAAAAGATGATAGACAGTGATAAGTGAAAGCTGTAGTTGAACAAGAATGCCGTTTGACAACCAGACAAATCGCAGAAATTTTCAAGATTTCCAAATCGAACGTGGAAAATAAATTTCATAAACTCTTTTATTTTCTAAACTTGATATTGGGTTCCCCATTCCTAAAACAACGAACGAACTTATTGGCAAACCCAACATTTATCGCATTATCATTTAATATTATATTGTTGTTTTTAAAAATTATTTTCACTAAATTATCACTACAGCTTTAACTTGATTTGAGGGTATAGGGATGATATTGTTCGGAGGCAAATGAAGCTTGCTAAAGTTTAAGAATGTTTTATCTAATTAGGTTTAAACCATGGATATTTAAACAAAACAATCTTCATATTCCTTACGTTTTAAGGTCTATTATTGGGTGATGTTTGTTTAATATATCAGATTTGAGGATTTACACACACACACACACACACACACATATATATATAAGTATACATTTTTATTTATACAAACATTATTGGTTACATATGTGCATACATGTTTCGGTTGCACTTTTCCAAGAAAGTCAACCTCATCAGACAAGAATTTTTCAGGAATGGATGGATTTGAAGAATTTTCTATCCTAAATAACTCTTTTAGGGATCTAGCATTTTCTATTTCTTATGAATTAGTATCGGATTACCTATTTCACTAGTTGACCTTTCTTGCCGGTAGTTGTCTCTTTTTTTATTTTATTACCCTTTGTGGCGCCTCCATTGCCTTTTCCTGTCCTCATTTTATTGCTCACTGCTTTCTGGCCTGCCCAGCTTTACAGACTCACTCAAGTATAAATATTTTATCTATATATCAAGAATAACACATATATAAACAAACTCTAATACATACCCAAACACACCTAAATAAACAAACAGATTAATAAACGGACATTGATATACATACACATCTAAACATGGACACATACACAGATCCACTATCAATCAAGCATATATTCAGAAAACATACGTGCTTATAAATATATTCTAGATGTATATTCAATAAAAAATAAAGAAATAAGAATATTCTAGATATATATTCAATACATACATCCATACGTCTATACAGACTCAACATATACAGCTATATGCACCTATACACGTATGTCTATACACACACACACATATATATATATATACATATACATACAGATACATGTATACACACGCACTACTTGGTATTGAGCACTTTTTATAAACACTTGAGATTCTACGGATTTACATTTACAGAAACTAATACAATACATGTACGATATATATATATATATATATATATATATATATATATATATATATATATATATATATATATATATATATATATGCATTTTAGTGGAGTATTATACCTTCTATCTAGTATATATTTTTCTATCTGTATTTTATATATTGAACTAGCTATATGATTCTGTTCATCTCTCCCAGTCTGTGTTCACGTTGGTTGATAATTTTCAAAATACTCTTCTACTACTTGATTATAACTTCCCCTTTTACGAGTGAACTAACGATTGTGCAACGATGTTTCTGTCTTCTATTGCAAGAGGAAACGGAAAGCGAGCGCTGATATTCGTTTATGCGCGATTTTTTGTCCATTCATTTCTACCGACATTAAACAAAATAATCACCGGACTTTTTATGTCGCAACTGTTTATTACACGTTTATCGATGTTTTGTTTTTATTGTTCGTGGAATGTATTCTCTTAGTTTGATTATTTCTTTGTCGTTAGAAACGATTTCATTTATGGTTGATATGTTGAAATGACTCTCTCTTTCTTGCCCTCTCTCTTTTTCTTTCTCTCTCTTTCTCTCTCTCTCTCTCTATCTATCTCTTCATAGCGTGAAATAATCACTCAGAATTATGTTTACCGTCTGTTATAGATACAGCGAAACGGTTTGTGAAATCGGTTCATATTGTAAGTTACGTTTTCGGTTATCTGAAATTTCATACAGACCGATATGTGTTGGCATTTGAACAAACACAATTGAAAAACAAATGAGTTCAGCTGTTCTTCTTCTCTAGCTATACGTGGACTAGTAGCGTCAAGTAAATTCTATAGCAATGGTTTCCAAAACCTTCTATTTCAGTTCAGGACATACTTGAACCTATAAGTATGTTTTTCAAACATAGACCCATTAACAGTTAATTAGATATCTACAACAGAATCACCCAACATAATAATTTGCTTATCCCAATGAAATAATCAAATTTAAAAAGCCAAATAAGAATTGTCCGTTTTTGAATTAGATTTTATCAGCATTAATTAGACGAACGTGTTTTTATCAAAATATCTTCTGAATCAGTTTTCAAAGTAACGTTTGTCTATCATTCATTTAATGAATTCGAGTACAATAAATATGTTGGTGCTTTTACAGATAAGGACCCACGCAAACTTTAACCCCGTCGTTAAGATTAGAGTAAAGGTTAGGGTTAGGGTGAGGGTCAGGGTCAGGCTTGGGGTAAAGGTTAGAGGTCAGTGCTAGCGTTAGAGTTATGGTTAAGGTTAGGGTCTAAGTCAGCATGGGTTCTAATCTGCAAAAGTACCGGGTTTTAAAGAGGCTTTTTAATAAAATATGTTAAGGGTTATTGACTATTTAAAAATGTTATACACATCACCATATTCATCTTTATTCGATCTGTCATTAACGGCCAGTGTCTAATCGGTGCAGACCACAACGCGACACATTTAAATTATAAGGATATAAATAGAATAAACACAAAATTACATCTATTATAATTTATTCTACTGAATACACAACGTTGTTTTAGTAATCATCATCATCATCATCATCATCATCATCATCATCATCATCATCATCATCTTACTGTTTTAGAACAGGTTGTCAGCAGCATTAAATATACACCGATGTGCCTTTTAATGGCCGACAACCCCTGGGTGGCGATGTTTTTATTAGGGAAATAATGTTATCACGAATTACGGATTGGATCGAATCCGGCAAAAATTTACAGTTGAACGCGGATATTTTATTTCATCTAAGTCGTACGACCAAATAGTGTTAGTTACGCAATACGTATGAGGAGGATCGGGTTAAATCGATACTCAGTCATCATTTAGAGTTGAAAGCATCAGCAGAGAAACAATGGTCAATATTGGAATTAGAATCGCTTAACAGAAAGCTATCTCTCGCTTTTAGGAGATCTATTTTATTGATGGTAAATATTGTACGTGATATATGACCAGATTATATATGAACATATATCGATTGTTAGATTACTCTAACCCTAACCCTTGGAACAATTAATCACTTTGGACGTGTCACGACAGAATACTACTCACGGTGTAGTGGCAGAGTCCTGTCAGTTGCATAGCCCCACTAGAAATGTTTTCAACCGTTACGTGCTATTCATGTACGTAGCTGATCCCATAGTGAATGGAGGTTAACCAATGATAAAACACAATAAAGGTAATATTATGCTGATTCATAAAGAAGGCAGAAAGGAAAAGATGGTTGCGGCAGGAGGGAAAGCAGAAGGAAGGAAGAAAAGAAGGCGGTAGTAGGGAAAGAAGGAAGAAAAAAAAGAAAGGGTTAATGAAGGAGGGAAAGAAGGCAGAAAAGAAGAAAATGTGGCTGTAAAAAAACGCTTTTGTTTTGCCGCCCGCTTATTTGGTTTCTGATATCGCCGTAGGGATCTAAATGCAACGATCAACATGTTTTCTAGAGAAACTCTATTAAAAGAACGACGCCGTTTTAATATATATTTTAAGTGTCTGTTTGTCGATCGATCATCTTTTTATCTTACAGATTTGAACATTGGTTAACAGATATCCCTTGATAAGAGGCACTGATTGACGGTGCAGTTGAAACGAGCACAATGAGACGGTAGACCGAACATTTAGCATAACTTACTGATGAACTATCGAAAAAAAAGAGTCTTATAATTATAAAAATGAAGTTCTGTTAATAAATTTGCTAACGTAACTTCCTGTTAGGATACTGATACTATTAATATGGTAAACAAAGAAATGTTTTTAAGTCGGTCGAATAAGTTATTGCAAATTTGGTGAAATTTCGAATCGGGATTAACGCAGCAGAATTTATATGAAATAAATTAATGAGGCAGACGATTTAGTGGAATAAACAGATAGATAGATAGACAGATATTATTGAGAGGGATAAATCGAAACAACATAGGAGACGAGTTTATTTTAAGCCTGGTGCAAAGACAGAAGTTCATGGCCAAAAGACGGTAGCGCGTAACAGACTCTCAAATAAAGCATGAATGGATTGTCAACGTAATTTTTGTTCGTGTTAATCGCATCAATAACCCCCAAACAACCCTTTTTACAACCAAAAGCAAAGTGGCACATGTTTTGTACTTTTAATCTTGTACGAATAAAAAATATATATTTTGTTAATACATTTCTATTTAAGTCACGGAAATTATTATTTTTTTAACATAGTTCACCCCAAACAAGGCAGGCCGCAACTGCAGACGTAAGGGGCTACTGAGAATAAGCTGCACGTTTAGGGGGTCATTTTAAGTTGGGAGCGAGATGTCTGTTTACATTAGTTTTAAACCTATGCATGTCGGTACAGTCGGGGAAACAGGGAGCAAGGAGGGAGTTCCAGAGGCCGGCAGCACAATGAAAGAAGCTTTTCAGGTAGAAGGCTCTTCGGCATCTGGGGACTTATGGATGGGATTTAGCTGATTATCGAGTTGGTCTAGGGTATTTACGTCGGGGGGGGGGACCTAGAAGAAGCCAGTTCATCGGAGCACAATCCATTAAATTATTTGTAAAAAAAGCACAAAGATGCAACATTGCGGCGATGGGGCAAAGGCTGAAGCTTGGTGGATAGTGAAGGACCTATTAAGTTGGCGACTCATTTTTAGACCTTGTGTAAGAGAGAGTGTATGACGCACCAGCCCAGATGTGGCAACAATACTCCATGCATGGGCGGATGGTGACTTTGTAGAGATACAGGATTGTGTCATGCGTGAGGAGTTTACTAGCACGGTAAGGGGAGCCGACCTTCTTGGCTGTAGCCTTGATAATGTCTTCAATGTATTTGTTATAATCCATGTTACCTGTGAATGTTAGGTCGGGGAATTTGAATTTTGAACTCTCAGGTAAGATGTTATTTGCCATTACAAAGGTTTCTTGTAGTTATTGAAGAAAAGGGGCTTTGTCTTTTCAGCATTAAAAGTTACCAACCATTTATGACTCCAATCCACTACAGCCTGGAGTTCATTTTCTAAGGATTGAGCCATTACCTCGGATATGTTCGTGTCCGTTTTGCCAACATCACGAGAGTAGAGCGTGGTGTCGTCAACAAATATACCTAACTCAGACTCAATGTCATCAGGGAAATCAAGAACAATAAAAGTTCAAGTATTGATCCCTGGGGTACACCAGCATTTATGTTATGTTGGTTAGATGAACGCCCATCGAAGACAATCTGGATCTTTCTTTTAGGAAGGATCTAATTATATTAAATATTTGTCCAGTAATACAATATAAGCGAATTTTTAGGAGAAACCTTTTATGCCATACCTTGTCAAAGACCTCTGGTATATTAAGCGCTGCTGCCCTAGTTTCACCTGCCTTGTCTAGTGTATGATATATGTGTTCAGAGAAGACCGTTAGGATATCCACAGTAGATCGTGCTTGTCTAAATCCATACTGGCGGTCAGAAAGAATTTATTAACTAAGTGCCAGACTATCGTTAAATTGATTACGGACTCAACGATTTTAGCAAAGATCGAGAGTAGAGTAATTGTGCGGTAGTTCTGAGGATCAGTTCTATCATCAGAATTCTTCACGACTGGTACCACAGAGGCAATTTCCCAGCTACTGGTGAAGCAAGATTCATCTAGGCATTTGTTGTAGAGTTTGGAGAAAACAAAGTCCAGTTCTGCAGAGAATTTATTTATTCGTATTACAGATATAAGATCAGACCCACAAGCTTTGGAAGTGTGAAGGTTTTTTATGATGCCCCTGTCCTGAGATAGAGTGATGCCCAGGTTTTCAAGTGTGGCTTCGGTGCACAATTATAATTTAGAGAAGGGGGTTGTTTGCTGAGCCCAAAGAGTTTAAGGCGAAACGCAGGGAAAGTAGTTCTACCATTATCAGTTACCATGTAAACAACATCATTGTGGTTTAATAGCGGGGCAATTGTTGATAGTCCATTGTTCACCACACTATTTTAGAATTTTCTAGAAATCGCGAGTACCTAGTTTCTGTGAGTGAATGCGTTTTTGGTTGACTCTGTATACTTTCTTCTTGCTAGTCACGGTAGTGTGCATTAAAAATGCATGTATTTGGGCATTTAAGTCGTGTAAGAGAGCTCTATTTATGCTTTCAGAGACAGAGTTAAGCGTGGTAGAGTTATGAGCCGGTATAAGAAATATAAGTAACTAACGCTGTGATGTAAGAACAATCTAAACCACATGTAGGCTTGGTCATCTGATTCTAACCTATGTTCTCTTGACAAGAGAAGTGTGTCCTGAACATAAACTCGTAGACCATACATATGTTTGTCAGAAGCTTTAAGGTAGAATGGGAGGTAGTCAGTTATGTCAAAGTGGTGAGAGATGATTTAGGATTGAAGGTTTGTTTCACTTAGTGCTAGTATTTCCGGGAGTTTGTCAGGAGAAAGTTTTCTGCCTCGTTCATGTTAGTTCTCTGTCCCCGGATATTTATGAATGCGATCATCAAGGGCGGAGGCGAATATGATTTTGTTGGGTGCCTGGTTTAAGTTTGATTTTTTAACTTTTGTAATGACATGTTTGTTTGGAGATAGAATGGGGTTGGCAAAGTTAGTGCTTGCTAGCCAATAAGTTCACACAACCGGTCCATTCGTCGTGACTTGGTCCATGGGTGCTGTGACCTCGAGAAAGCCTACCGGGGATAACTGTAGGGCCCTTTTCCATGCACGATATGGCATGTACAGTTTTCAACTGTATTATAAAACTGTTTATAGAGCGACCATTCTTAGCGCACCTAAGAGTTAGGGTTCTTGTACTAACAGTCGAAAACAGCAGCCAGACACTCTGTCTAACCTGTACCCTCAAACTGTCGGAATAAGAGCGACCAAGACTAGCCATGTAAGACTTAATAACGAAAAAAAATTCCCAAAGCTGCCCAGATAGAGAGAAAGAGAGACGGCGGTAATTGTCCTAGTCAGGAAACAAGGCCAATCACTGGATGTCTTTGAGGCGTCCAAGCGCTATTACCTCTTCGCTTGACTAATAGGCAGAGATTGAGTGCGAAGGTCGGGCGATAGGCAGAGCCCATCTACTCCTTAAGCAATTTTAGGTTGGCATACCGGATATTTTGTTCGAGACTCCAGCTCTAGGAATGGTGTCAAGGAGGCATCTCTACCAAACAGTTTACTGCCAAGACGTGAGTGACTAGTAGAAAAGTTTTATTATCAGAGTTTTCTTTCAAGATGGACAACCTGATAAGGTCTACAGGTCAACCACACCGAGTGGAGATAGCCTGCGCCCGTGTACTAGTCGGGTATTTCCAAGTAAAAAAAACCTTCCATGTATATGTATGTATATATGCAGATAGAATAAGTCTAGCCGTCGCCTTCTAGAAATAGCAGTAAAAGATTGGAGATGGGTTCGCCTATGATGAGCGAGATGTGTTGTAGGGACATTTCTCGGTGGGGTGCTAATAATTTTTCATAAGTCAGAAGAGAGAACACCTAGCTATTACGTAATAATATAGGGGAGACTTTAGAAAGTACATCGAGAAAAAGCTAGCAGACTTCATCCTTTGGTGAATCGTCCGACCCTGTTTCGTCGTCACGTATCAGACTCTGACCTGCTCTCCGAAGACGTTGTGCTGTCAGAATCCTTCTTTGATTAGAAGGCACCGTAGTAAGGATTCAGGTCCTTCACATTCCGGGGCATTCTATCTACCACGAAAGACTGCGGACTGATTATTTCTGTTACTCAACTCTGGCCAAATTCTCTGGTGAACCAATATTTCGGCCCCTTCCCCCACACGCAGACTTCAATTTGGTAAGGGTTGTGTTTAATATCTAGTAGCGTCTACTTTGTTTTACCCAAACTTCATAATGGTATATCGCATTGGCTGGTGCGGTCAAATGCGAGTCATCGTCTTTTGGACTCATGTTGTGCCAGTAGATTTCCTTTTGTATTAAACAGCACATCCTGGCCGCAATCCGTGGCATCGCTCGGCTATGCCATTCCCGGCCAGCGCATAAGCGCACGAAATCTCAGGTTCACGCCCAACTCACCTGCAAACGTCCCGAATTCTTTGCTGCGGAAGGCTGTGTTGTTATACGTACGTAGCTCCCGCGGTGGCCCACGCTAAAAAAAGACCGCTTGCAGTTGACGGATCACGCTTGCCAAATCATGCCTTACCAAAACTTACCTTACCTTACTTAATTCCTATTTCAGTTACGTAAATTATTTAGAGTTGAAAGAAGATACGCAATACCAGCTCTTAGTATATTTGTTTTGTTCTGGTGCCGGATTATTTTCGTTTTTTCTTTCGACCAACAAAATATAAGACGTTTGTTGTTTAGTAGAAGCAGTAATCGCCCAATTAAACAAAATTAACACGAAATTATATTCAAAAAGATCACTTCATCAAGCAAAAATATCACCTCTTCTTATCTAGCATGGAAGTTATTATGTATTATATATTTACTGAATATGTCGTGGCTACATATGACTTAAGTAGTTAAATTACATGCGATCCCGCGAATATAGGATTTTTATTATAAATATTTCGCTCTTTGTCATTAAATCACCAAACGGACTATTGTCCAATATTTTTCAAAAAAGCTGACATGATATGAAGAAAGTATGTTTACACATCCCTGAGCATTTGTCGATGAAAATTCGGAAGATTGACGGACGGACAGAGCCTCTTATAGAGATTTGCGACCTCATCGTAAATAAGATGCGTCTATTTAATAAGCGTATTTTAGCTAAATATGCTATTAAAATATTTAGCATGATCGATCAAAGGTCGGATCAATTGCGCGAGTAAAAGCCTGACTCACAGAGCCTCTTAGAGAAATGCATGGGCCTATTTAGAATAAGATTCGTTCATTATATCCAATAAAAGTAAGCGTGACAGCTTAACAGGCAGAGCATATCTAAAGAATTGTATTATTTTAGTTACTAATGAGTCACTACTTATCAAGGCGAAAGGCCTTTCAAGGATAAGGGTTAACGATGAAGAATATCATGCAAGGATTAAACATGATTACTGGAATGAACAAAGTTTGATGACTTATTGTGGTAGTTATAACAAGTATGTGTAGCCATTTGATTAAAATAAGGTAATTTATGTAGGGCGTTTATGAAGTCATAAGCCTCAACCAGAACATATACATCGTTATAAACTAAGCTATCATGCAGCATACTTGTGGTTCGATTAGCTGACATATATATATATATATATATATATATATATATATATATATATATATATATATATATATATATATATATATATATATATAGTAAGCAATGAAAATATAGATGGCAATCAAGCTACACAGAGGCTCCCGTGTTTCATCCCCGGGGGGAATCGTCAGGCTTAAGACACATAATATATATATATATATATATATATATATATATATATATATATATATATATATATATATATATACAGGATATGAGTTCATTTTTTAACTAAAGTATTCTTTCTGGTTGGGAATTATAAGTTTTTGAACGACCCTAGTATATCTTCTCTGATACTAATGGCCGGCGATTGCTTCCGATTCCAGCATATTTTGATGGCGCGTTTGTTATCGGTATTAATCAATAGAGTCGAAACAAAACTTGAAATTAAACGTGTCATCAAATTCATTACGATCAATCACATATAATTATTCTCTCTCTCTAAAGTAGTTTCCCAGCATAAAGTCATCGAAACAGTTTTGTTTTATTATCATAGTAGGCGACGAACGATTTACCATTCAACTATTCTATGGTTAGTTATAATGATATTCATCTTATCGATTTTCTTTCGCAGTTTCTTTTCGACGACGCATTTAATTCGTTTGCCAATACATTAAGTTAACGTAAAGTTATTCTACTTTTAATCATAGATTATTTGCAGATGTACTTAGCGTTTCCCGGATATCAAATATCATGCATATTTCCAAATTAACGACACATTTTACGACAACTTCACGTCTACCTGCGTTTCTCGTGTTAATGTAGATTTGATCATTGCAAACTGAATTTTGCGTTTTTTTTATCTATTATTTATTAAATATTTATTGAGATCAAACATTCAATAACGAACAATAAACACAGGATTATAAAAGTCTTATTCGAAATAATTTAATTGCGGAATTAAATTAATCAGAATGCATTTCAGTTTCTTCGTAAATAAGTCAACCACTTTGAATTTTTTGTTTATACGTTAACGAGAAATAATAAATTTCTTTGTGATCCCTTGGAATTTGAAAGAATTTGGAAGCATTTGAACTGTTGAATAGTTATGTTTTGCTTTCAAATTCTTAGCAAATCCTGATGTCTTAGAGGAAGGAACATTTTGAAAGCTACTTACATCTAATAAGTTAATAGATATAGATAAAAACAATCAAAACGTAACAATATGACTCATACTTTCCCAACAATTTCGTTTAATTAATAATTTAATTAAAAACTAAATTAATAATTTAATCATTTAATGAGAAAAGAATATGAGTAAATTTAACGTTCAAAATTCTATTTAAAAGAATAATTCGTTAAATAGGAAAAAGTAAAATAAATGTAAAAATATTCTTATTTTATTAATGTAAAATAGTATCATTTAGTATTAATAATAGCATAAGGAAAATGTGTAGATTTCATAATAATATAAAATATATTATTTCGTTTTTCGTTAAAAGAATTATTTGGTTAAATAGGCAGAAGTAAAATAAAAGTAAAAATATATGCTGGAAAAGCACGAACTTGGAGTTAAAATAAAACTTGTATATTGAGAAAAATTATAATACAACAAGGGTGGTTGTACGTCAGTCTTGACTGCCGGTACAGACTTGCTTAATTCAGGTATTTAATTCCTTCCCACTGCAGGAATATGTGGCACGATGCGGAGGAGAGCCAAAGCTCGAAACGACATCGTCTGTAGATAAATATAATTTAAGATTTATTCATGAATATATATATATATATATATATATGCATATTTCCATATTAAAGACACATTTTCGACAACTTCACGTCTACCTGATTATTTTTATTTTTTTCATTTTTTCTTACTAATCTTTATTATGTTTATAAGGTTTTATTATTATCATTATCAGTTTTATCTTTATATTCTTATTTTATATCTGTAACTTATTCTTTTTCCAATATTGGTCTATGTACGCCCTCCTGCCAATGGATGTTCCTCTAAGACGAGCTTGTTATTTTTTCCTTGAATTTCTGTAAGATGTGGTGCTAAAGGCGCTGATGAAGTGACGCTTTGGAGTAGCTTTTGTTGTTTTTTAAAAAAATTAAAGAATGAAATAAAGTATTTCCAGAATGTTTTGGAAACGATCGTACGCCATAATAGACTTGTTGTTCTAATTCTTTGAGCAATTGGAATCTTATAATTCACTAAATCTCCTTATATATATATATATATATATATATATATATATATATATATATATATATATATATATATATATATATATATATATATACATATATGGTACACGTATTGTATTAGTTTCTGTAGATGTAAATCCGTTGAAACTCAAGTGTTTATAAAAAGTGATCAATAACAAGTAGAGCTGTTCTTAAGTATACATTCTTATTTATACAAACATTATTGGTTACATATGTGCATACATGTTTCGGTTGTACTCTTCGCAGAATGTCTACGTCTTCAGACCAAAGAAAACGGAAACATGTATGCACATATGTAACCAATAATGCCTATATATATTACCATTATTACCTTTTAAAAAGGCTTAACGAAGTGAATTTCAAAATCGAAATACAATTACTCAGTTGTTAAGTATTTATTATTATATGTATGGAGTCTATTTCGAGATAAAATCTCTTTTTAAAAATCGAATAATGGCAGAGTCGCTTTCTGTCTTGTACTCTTTTAGCTGTGTCTATTGTTAGTGTGTTGCAAGTCTTGCACGTCGTATGACTTCTGCGTTTCAGAAAGAGCTTTGAATATTCCAGGTGTATCCGTTGTTTAAATAATGCTTCAATGATATTAAACGAACAAAATATTTATTAATAACGAATTTCTAAAAGATAATAATGTAACAAATATATGTATGTTTAGATAAAATTAAATTTAAAAAAAACCCATAAATTATGAATAGTAAAATTTGATATTTATAAGTATGGAAAAAGAGAGGAGTAATAGAGATGGGGGAGGCGGGAAGAAGTAATGTTGAATCAGGATTAGGTAGATCAGTTGAAAGATAGGAAATCACACCCAAGAGTGCGAAGTAATGTATGAAAAGTCAAATGGATTGGTCAAACTAGACGGAGGGCAAAAGGGACGGAGGAATTGAAAAAAATGAAAATGTTAGGGGAGGAGGTGAAAAACACCGTAAGTTCTTAGAAATCAAGGGGCCCCTGTCCTTGGGCTAACACTTGATCTCTATATGAGATATATAGATAGTCAAGTGTTCCATTATAGTTTTCCTTTATTTCTCAAATGTTGAAGTTAAGAATATTAATTGTCCTCTCCCAAATTGACCAGGTAACTATTTTATAGTATACCTTTTTGTGGTCTCTTGGTCTTACCGGATTCCAGGACAAGAATTGATCTCGTATGGTGGAGTATCCATCTTAGTGCTGTGACTAGAGGCAACAACACTTGAATTAAAAAAAACTTTTAACTTCACTAGACACTTTAAGATTTTTGGATTAGTTTCGTAATCAAAATTATTAGTTGTCGGATGTGTAAAACTATTTATTGAAAGATAATATATAGTCTCCAATATTATAAATAAAAATAACAAATATGAATGTTAATACAAATTTTAAATTTACACGAAACAGATGCAACATTACACCGCGTTTTTCTGTTCTCTAGATTTACATGTAAATTCGGTTCATATTTTATTTTATTATCTACTCAACCAGAACAGAAGAAACATCTCATCTTTGGCATGACAAACAGTTTGATGTTGGATCTGTAGGATTTATTGTAAATTAAAAAAATATTATATACACACGCATAGATATTAAATTATATAAAATATTAGTGACAATCTACACTAATCAATTCGTGTTTCAACACCTCAGCGTCTTCCCAAGACTGTGTCGAAAGTAAACATCAGATAGAGAGAAAGAGAGATTGATTGACATCGTAAAATGAGAGAGAGGGGGCAATAACATAGTTTGACAAAAGGTGAGAGTCATGCATATACACTTAGTAAGATATACGTACAGATTGGAGTTAAATTTCAAATGTTTATGCAAACAACAAGTTTCAATATTCATTATACTTTAAGACTACATTTTATCCAATGAGAGACGACCATCTAAACTACACAGCTAATGTGAGTAAGTCGAAATATTAAAATTAGGAAATTATAAATGTTATCTTGAATTAAGATCAAATCCTGGAAAATATGCGTTTCTACTTCAAGTTATCTTATCTCTGCATTTCTACCTTGTACGAAATAGTTTTAAAACTATTTCATAACTTCATAATTATCCATATACTTACGATTTTATCCTACTAACCCCTCAAGTGTACTAATTACTTTCAATATATTATATATTAAATATTATTCCTAATGTTGAATACCATACGTTGTGTTCAAAGTATATTCCGAGTTTTGGTACAGACATAAACTTAAACTATATTATAGCAGGATTTGACAATGTAAATGTTATCAGGGTTTAATTTACATACAAAATGTTATCGTGACATAGAAGTATAATACAATATACAGTACATTATTGAACACCTGCTAAATGCATCCAAAGTTGTAAGAGAGGGCAGATAATTACAAAATGTTTAACCTTGAAGTGATGAACCAATATCTTAAGCACATACAAATAAGGAACATCTATTTCGTTCTATATAGAAGCTATCACATGTTTACACAAACGGCAAATTGTAAATGAAAAATAAGAAATAATGAAAATAAATAGTTACATGACGTGCCCTGAATACGTCCGCAAACTAAAATTATTTTACCTGCCTTTAACAAGCTAGTTCAGTGGAGCCTGTTCTTTCAGATGAAAATATCAACACAGCCACGAAAGCCAATCATTAAAAAGTCGTTCTAAAAACACGAGGTAACAAAGATCCCCCAATCTATTCGGAAAAGAAGAAACGGCTGCAAATAACCTAATATAGATATCACACATACTCACACACTGACAAAATAAACGGACACATACATACATTTCTCACAGACTAATTCCTTTTCGCAATTCTACAAACAAACAAATAAACAATTTAACTTACACGCACAAAATGGACAAAGCACACACGTCATCTTTCATAGGTTTTTTTTTCAAGCTTTTGAGTGATGGTACGCAAAGACAACACGCCCCTCGTCTATCTAATCCAAACCACTACACACGCAACAAGTGCTCAAATTTGCTGACCTACTATTGACTCGCTGTCGTTAATATAATTAGAGAAGGAACAGATCAAACTCTCCTCCTATGTATCATCTCTGAATGAAACAGTAATGCACTCTGGAATTATAAAATACTAGACCACCCGTGACCCGTTGGGTCAGTTTGTTATATTAGCTATGGAATTCATGTATGTGCGTGACACTTGTGGAGAAAACAAAAAACTATTTGATGAAATTAAATGTAATTGTTTAAAAAAGAATATAGATAGATTTCTATGCGTCGTTCTGTTTATTATAATTGTTTTTTTTTTAAATTATAGTTACTGAATTATAAGTGGTTGGCCATACTTATAGGTAAATATGCACTGAACAGGTGAGAAAGGAAGGGGGTACAACCGGCTGTCTCGCGTACGTAACGAAAACAGAGGGAGTAGGAGTGGTGAAATCTGTGAGAGGAAAAGTGGGAGGTGGTTTCGTCACCGCCGCTATTGATATTAATAATGATTGTTGTTGTTTTGTTTGTTTGTTTTTGTTTTTTAAAAGGGTGGAGCTTTTTTGAAACTGCGACAGACTTTACAAAGTCCTGCCGTTGAATGTTTTTAGCCGTGGAGAAAACAAAAAAACTATTTGATGAAATTAAATGTAATTGTTTTATATTTAAAGCGATATAAACATTTCCAGAATGAAAAATTTCATGCGTTCGTTAATAATAAGAGTTCAACGGAATCGGATTAACAGATTGAAAGACGATGCTATTTACGCATGCGCAACCGGATGTTGAAAACCGGAAAGCTGAAAGCTGATTGCAAACATACAAGACCCATAGACTTTTAGTAGTATATAGATATGTGTATCAGCGAGTCGATGATAATGAGAAGGAGGAGGAGAAGAAGGAAGAGAAGGAGGAGGAGAAGAAAGAGGAGGAGAAAGAGGAGGAGAAAGAGGAGGGGGAGAAGGAGGAGAAGGAGGGTATTTTACTGTCTACGAAATGAGTCCCTGAACCTAATTCCTCGGGTCTATTTGTAGTCCCGCCCGTGACGTCACATCCGGCGTCACATCTACCTCCTCCTCTGTATTCGGATCGCTTCCCTCGTCCCCTGAACTGCTGCTTGCATATCTCCGGGGTTTTCTTATGTGTCGTCTTGCTCGTCTGAGTGCGATCGGGAGGTCCATTTCTTCGTCGCTTCTTTGGGCCTGTTCCTCTTCTTCCAGTTTCCTTAACTCATCACTGAAAGGGAACTCATCATCCTCCCCTTGTTGACGGGTCGTGTTTTGGGGGATTCTTTTTAGTTGTGACGTGTGTCTTAGCACCCGTTTATCTCCTTGCCTTATAATCGCGGATTCCCCCTTGCGCTCTCCTACTGTCCATGGTGTTGGATGATAAGCTGGGGTTAGCTTATTATATCTACTTTGTTTTAGGAGTACACTTTCTCCTGTTTCTATGTAAGATGGTTTGGCTTTATTTTTCTGATCTGTGCGATCCTTTAATTTGTATTTCTCTTTCTTGTCTTTTTGCCGAGCTGCTCTCCAGGCCTGGCTTTCAGGTCTTTTTTGTAGTCCTGGCAGGTTGATGTTCACCTCCCGACCCAAGAGAAGAGAGGCAGGTGTTTCCCCCGTCATGGCATGAGGACTGTTTCGATAATACATCAGGAATTCTCCTAGATGTTTCCTCCAGTCCCTTCCTTCAGTGTTCATTGCTCTAATCGCTTTCAACATAGTTCCAAAGAACCGCTCAATTTCCCCATTAGTTTGGGGATGATAAAGTGTTATCTTCCGATGTTGGATACCCCATTGTTCACAGAATTGCTTAAAATCGGATGATATGAATTGGGGTCCGTTATCTGAAACAATGATGGTGGGGATGCCGTGTGTATAAAAGCAGTTTTGGATCGTTGATACAACTGTACTGGCTCTCGTGGTTTTCGTAATGAATGCTTCCGGCCATCTTGAGCCTGCATCAACCATCCCAATATCATAATCCCCGCTAGGGAAAGGTCCACATATGTCGACGTGGAGGACTTCCCATGGACCTTTCATCTCGGCCATATGTACTGGACGATGGTTACTCTTCGGGTCTTGGGTCGTACACGGGATACATCGGCTTATAGTGGTCTCTATGTCCTTGTCTATATTAGGCCACCATACCTTAGTCCTAAGCAGCGCTTTTGTTTTCACTATACCCAAGTGTGTGTCATGTGCCAACTTCAGGATTCGCTTCTGCAAGTTTTTTTGGTATAATGATTCTGGATCCTCGCGTAATTATACCCCGTTTGGCTGTCAGCTCATTCTTCACATGTTTGTAGGGTTGGGTTGACTCTTTACTCCAGTCGCCTTGTTGTATCGCCTTTTCCACTGCTTTGAGAGTTAAGTCCCGTTGAGATTCTTCCATTATCTCTGATAACGTGATTGATTTAGGCGTGCTGTTTGCTACGATGGCGTTGATAAACCCTTCGGCAATCTCTTCTTCTGGTGATACTGTTTTTTGATATTTCATAGGTTGTCGAGAGAGTATGTCTGCTGGATTATTCCTACCGTTGATATGTTTGATAGTATAGTCATATTGTTGTAAGCGTAGGATCCAGCGCAATATTCGTGCGGAGGGGTTGCCTTTGGGATTAAAAATAGTTGTCAAGGCTTGATGATCAGTCATTAGCAGGAAATTTTTTCCATACAGATAAAAATGGAATTTTTCGCAAGCCCACACAATAGCTAGGGCTTCTTTTTCCAGTTGGCAGTAGCGACGTTCACCGTCGGTCAGAGTTCTCGATGCATAGCTGATGGGGGTAAGTACTCCTAGTTTGTTCTGGCACAGTATTGCTCCCAGTCCCACGGGACTGGCGTCTACCAAGACTGATGTCTCCAGTTTTGGATCGAAGTGCATAAGCGGCTTGCTTTGAATTATCATATTTTTCAGTTTAAGGAAGCAAGATTCCTCTTCCTTGGTCCATCGCCATTCCGTGTTTGCACGAGTCAACCTTTTTAAGGGCTCACTGAGTGTTGCCAGACGAGGGATAAATTTCCCGAGGTAATTTATCAGCCCCAAGAAACTACGTACGTCCTGGATATTTTCGGGGTTTTTGAATTCTTTTATTGCTTTTATTTTGGAGTCGGTGGGTCTGATCCCTGTGCTGGACACAATAAACCCATGGAACTCGAGTTCTTCACTGTGGAATATGCTCTTTTTCTGTGCGATTGTGAGGTTGTTTCCTCTCAACGTCCGCAATACCGCATCTAGGGTCTTGTTGTGTTCTTTTGTGTCCTTTCCCCAGATTAGAATGTCGTCAGCCCCGTTGCAGCAGTTTGGGATTTTCTGGAGGATTTGTTGTAGTAATCGCTGCCCTTCCTCGGCTGCAGATGTAATTCCCATCACTAGTACTTTGTATCTGTAGATCCCAGACTTGCAAGAGAAAGTGGTGATGTCCCTTGACTCTGGATCTAGTTCTATTTGGTGATAATAGGAGTTTAGGTCGATTTTCGAGAAAGTGTTTGCGTTGCCAATTTCACTCAATAGTTGTTCAACTGTTGGTATTTGATAGCGAGTGCGTTTTACTGCTTTATTCGCTACGCGTAGGTCGGCACATATTCTTATCTCCCCGTTTGGCTTTGGTACCGCTACTAATGGTGAGACCCACGGAGTTGGTCCTTCCACTCGTTCAATGATATCATTTTCTAACATTTCCTCGATTTTTTCCTCCACCGCTTCTTGGATGTGAAATGGTGTTCGTCGTGGTGGTTGGGCTACTGGCGTAATGTTATTGTCAATTTTGATTTTGAGTCGAAAATTTCTCATTCTTCCTAACCCTTCTAATGAGGGTAGATGTTGTTTGAGAATGTCCTTTGTTGATTGTGGTATACTGTTTGTATGGAGTGATTTCACTTGTGGGGTGGTAATGAACCCTAGTTCAATGCTGGCCCGTTTGCTCAATATGTTACCCCCTTGATATGCCTTAGTAACAAATATCTTGTGGGCTATTCTCCTGGGCCCCTTTGTTAGCGTAGCAAAAAATTCCCCTTTTAGAGGTATCGGTGTGTTCCCATAGGCTTTTGGTCTACAATTGGTTTGTTTTAATGTCAAATTCGGTCGTAAATTAAGGATTCCCGAAAAAGTTTTGCCGTCAATGAGATTGATATCTGCTCCAGAGTCTATTAATATTGTGACGGGTACGTCGTCAATGTGGACGACTTCGCTTCCTGCCGCACTAATGTGATCTATTTGGAAGACCCATGTCTGGTTGTCTGATTCCAGTTTCGTTGATACTGGTTGGACACGTTTGTTTTCGCCTGATAGGTTTGATTCTTTTTTTCTATCGCTCTTTTTCCTCAAGCACGTTTTCTCGAAGTGGTTCTTTAATCCACAGTAGTTACATTTTTTTCCAAATGCTGGGCATTTTGTTTGACCATGTATATGGTCTGAACTGTTACAGCCGTAGCATCTTGTGACAGGTCTTAAAGGGCTGTTTTTGTCTGTGGAGGGGAGATGTCTATGATCACTGTTAAGTTGTTGCCGTTTGTAGCTGGTTTTAACTTGGTGGATATCCGAATGCCCTTTCCCGTTCCCTTCAATATGCTCGGCCTGTGTTTCAGTGGATTCGAATATGAATGCTCTCCGAAGTGCTTCCTCTACGGTCAAATCCGTTTCTTTTAAATACGCTCGACGTAATTTGTTGGAGGTGCATTTCTCTATTAGTTGGTCTACTATAGCCTTGTCTAGACTGTATTCGTTAAAATTACATTTTGCCCCTTGTATCCGCAAACGGGTGACGTAGTCGTGTGTAGACTCCTCGTTATCTTGCATAAGCATTCGGAATTTATGACGTTCGAAAACCTTATTGGTTTTCTGGATGAAGTATTCGTCCAAAGCTATCTTCATTGTTTTGTACGTTGGCTCTAATCGGTCTTGTGGTACCTCCGGGGTTAAAGTCCTGATGATTTCTTTTAGTTTCCGTCCCCCATAAAATCGTAAAAGTGAACGCTGTCGATTGTCATCCCTTATTTCGAACGCCGTAAATGCGTCCTCAAGGTGTTCACTCCATTCCCTCCATGCTTGCTCCTGGTTAGAGTCCTACCAGTCTAGGGGTTCTATTGTTGGCATTGAAAGAGACATATTTATTTATTTTCTCTTCGGAGGGGGTTTTGTTCAGTTTTCTTCGAGAAATTATATTTCAGTTGTTGTTGTTCAGTTTCGGGTTTTTTTTTTTTTTTTTTTTTTTTCCAGTTGTTTAGTTTCGGTTGCTCGTCGCTGTTTGCTTCGAGAAATTAAATTTCAGTTGTTGTTTCGATTACTCGTCGCTGTTTGCTTCGAGAAATTAAATTTCAGTTGTTGTTCAGTTTCAGTTACTCGTCGCTGTTTTGCTTAGAGAAGTTAAATTTCAGTTGTTTAGTTTCGGTTACTCGTTGCTGTTTTCTTCGAGAAATTAAATATCAGTTGTTGTTGTTGTTCAGTTTCAGGGTTTTTTTTCCAGTTGTTTAGTTTCGGTTACTCGTCGCTGTTTGCTTCGCGAAATTAAATTTCAGTTGTTGTTTCGATTACTCGTCGCTGTTTGCTTCGAGAAATTAAATTTCAGTTGTTGTTCAGTTTCAGTTACTCGTCGCTGTTTTGCTTAGAGAAGTTAAATTTCAGTTGTTGTTCAGTTTCGGTTACTCGTTGCTGTTTTCTTCGAGAAATTAAATATTAGTTGTTGTTGTTGTTCAGTTTCAGGGTTTTTTTTTTTTTTTTTTTTTTTTCCAGTTGTTTAGTTTTACCTCGTCGCCAGGTTTACTGTCTACGAAATGAGTCCCTGAACCTAATTCCTCGGGTCTATTTGTAGTCCCGCCCGTGACGTCACATCCGGCGTCCGAATATAACACGTACGCACAGGAACGTCTTAATAACGTTACATGCATCAGACGCCTGTAAAATCATCAGTAAGAATGCGCTGTGTCCCCAAATAGCCTCATGAGTCATAGCGGAGTAAGAAGTTGTCTCGAGTGATATGTACATTTGTACTTGGACTGCATGGTTTTAAGGCAGTTTTCTGTTTGTGTTTTAAGATTTGATCTAATAATTTAGATCAAAAGTCAACTTGATTATTTAATTTTCAAAGACCTCACCGATCGACGTCTCAGTTGTTGTTTCACGGTCGAAGGTTTAGAGAGAAAGTTTCCCAGATCACAGACACGAAGACTTGAAGGAACTCCCTTTATGAGCCCCTCCTACCCACCCTTCTTTTACGTGTGCGTTCTCCCTTAAAGATATCTAGGCGTTTGATCTCCGTAGTGCACGTCTGTTTGCGCATGCCTTGGCTAAATTTAGTTTCCGACTGAGATTAGGAAGGGTCGATGGGCAGAAATTAGGAGCCATGTTGTTTACCCTTGTTTGGTTCTTTTCAAAGCGATTTTAATTCGCTTCCTTTATATCCAATCCATCGAACAAATACAGCCGACACTCGACGGTCGGCGATGTGTAGGAGAGGGTGTAAGGGCTGAGATGCAATTGACTGGCGTCGAGCAATGACGTCAAACGATTGAAGAAGCTTTAATGGGATCCTTCTTAATAATTGACCAATGAACGTCTTTGATTTTTCCCTGCCTTCAAGTGATGTTTAATAACCGTTAAACATTGTTTTCTCTCTTTTTGTATTCGGGGTTTGAAATTTATATCTGTTTTATTATTCCAATCTTCGTTTTTCTTCCTTTCATTATTTTTCGATCTGATTTTCTTTTTATTCTTTATTAGTTTTACTCATTTTCTTTCGTACATGAACAACTTTTCTTAAATCTTATATAAATAAAGATTTTAGTTGTCTGTCCGTCACACACAACTTTTTAAACGTAATGAATACATTACGGAATTTGTCTCATTTCGAAATATGAGAGATTTAAACTACTTTTTGAAATGGAGAATATTGCATTAATAGTAAATAATAAATTCTAAACACATGAACCGGAAATTGAAACCGAAACCTTGAGATCTCCAACTGAGCTTTTTGGACTTTGTTTTAATGAATACAGCTTTACACATTATCGTAACAAAATAATTATAGCTTCGGCGTGACGTCATAGATTTATGATTGACGCCATGGATTCAAACATAAGCGATGATATAAAATAAATAAATTAATGGGTAAAAATGATCAAAAGCGTTGTAAATTATTTTAATAGTCAAAAACAATTTATTTTGTTTTAACTACGTATTGTTGTTAAAACAATTTAACATTTAATCAACTAACAATAATATGCTATTTTTGGTAGCATATTATTGTCGGTTGATTACATCTTTTCGATTATCTTTTGCTCATTCTTTATCAATTCTCGCTTCACTGTTAGAAGATTTTATGTCGGTGGAATTGACTGAAGAAGTCTAAAGTGTTTTTAAAGAATTTTATTATCTTTACGTTTTTTCAATCAATGTTAATATTTAAAAAAATCTCCGCGGTAAATATCTATCGGGGAGACCCAACTAAACATGGAAGTTAATGGCGAACGTTATGTCCCTTTTCCTCCAAGTCATAACATCATATTGACAATTTTAAATGCATATTCAATTTTTTAGGTGGGGATCAAGAATGTAGTTGGCATTGATTGAGTTGAATGTAATTAAAGTAACATGCATTGAAATAAAATTTCGGAAAATGAATAGTCTTAAACACCCACGGAGTATTGTTATATTACATTCGTATGGGCTTTCATACGTGCTCCCGAAGCCGAAAGTCGTTAGCTGACGCGTATTAAAACTGGCCATATCTGCCACCATTTTGTATGCCTTTTATAGTTGAATAAAGCTTGGCTTCCAAGTAACACGTGTTTTTTATTACAATTTATTCAACTAAAAAAGGTATACAAAATGGTGGCAGATATGGCCAGTTTTAATACGCGTCAGCTAACGACTTCCGGCTTCGGGAGCACGTATGGAAGCCCATACGAATGTAATATAACATTCTTCCTTGCTAGAAAGAAAAAAACTAGTGTCTTCAATAATTTAAGTTTAAATACCGACATTTGCGTACTCATATTCCAGACCCAGAACTTTTGATTAATATTTATATTCCAATATTTAATTTCTATAAATTTCAAGTTGTAAATAAAATAAAATAATGTGAAACACTATATTTCTTTTTTTAATGATGTTAAGCGCGAACGCATACCCCACGATAAGATAGTACCGATTTGATCTAAATAAACTATATTTATCAAATTATTCTGGGTAACGTATACTTTTATGGTGTCTGTTTAAAAACAATAAGAAGAGTTATAACCCAAAAACGGGCAAATAGGAACTTCTAACATAAAGTAATTTTGTGATATTTTAAAAAATTGATCTTAATAGCATTCAAGCTGACATATCAACCGTTATTTCTGATTTACTAATTTTCATTTGTTATTGTTATACTATGTTATTGGTACTATAATAATGCACGTTATTGCAGTTTATTTTTTAAAACTATCTAGTCTCGCCCAGACTAAAGGCAATATTGAAATATTTTAATTATGTCCGAAATAATCTAGTCAACATGTGACTAATATTCGATTTGTATTCACTGTAGAATTTTGAGGTTATTTCAAAGAGATTGATTTTCACTGGTCTGTCAAAGTGAAAGTTTGAAACAATATTCCTCTTTCTCGTTCGTCTTCTCATTCGTCTCTCGTTTTTCTACTTTCTACGAAGGAGTAGACGAAGGAGTAGAAGAAGACTTCTTACTCCTTGGACTCCTTCGTCTACTCCTTCGACTACCCTTTCGTTTTCTTTTGCGTTAGTCCCGAGTGAAGATGGGGTCAGCAATAATGTTTTTTGTCTCAACTTGGAATGATCTCAGGCTTGGTCTGAGTGAAGGACGGTTTTACGGAGATCATTTGACAGGACCTCTGCCCATCACATCTCGGTCGCTACCTTAAAAGCGAATTTCGCGAGGGTATCGTCATCGGACCGTGGCACATATGAAAACCATCTGAATCGTTTGAAACAACAGTTTCATCACTCAGCCACAGATTGAATGGACGCACGTTCTTCTTTACTGTTGTGTCGAATTTGTAGATAGAACAAAATCCATTAATTAATCGATAGCAAAATGACGCAGTCTTTCCTTTTTATTCTCTTTCCGTTCATAGCTTTTTTTCGGTCGGATCTTTATTTGTGTATCTCTTCGTGGGACACCACTCCCATCGTATATCTCACATGAAAAAGACTCAACTTCTTATTTCCCTGCAATTAAACAAAACCCAGACATCAATCACTTAATCGTTTCTTTCAATCAGCTCAACGCAAAATATTACTTCCATCAAAAAGGATCAATTTTCCTTCTTTCGTTTTTTTTTCATGCTGATTACAGCCAGAAAATAAGAATAAAACCCGACGCTGTTTTGTACCCCCATCAACGTTTTATTGGTTTCAGTCAATTATTATTGAAGAATGTTCTATCGGTTCATCCAGCTTTAACTATAGTATATTTCAAAGCACTCATAAACGGTGGTCTTGTGTTAGAGAGTAAATACAACAATATTGATCTTAAAAACAGGACATGCGCATACAGATGGTAGACAAAAGAAACATAGAAAACACGCTTACTTCGATTACAAACCAACGAACATTATATTAAGGACAAAGATATGAGTTTACTTTTTTACTTTGTTACATTCGAAACAAGACATATTGCCACTGAGACGCAAGAGACTATTCTGGATTATAGGGCAGGTTTTTAGAAGTGGCCTAAGTGGGGAGTTAAGCAACAAGATATTTGTCTATATTACATTTAAATTTATCCATTTGTTCACATTACATTTAAATTTCGGCATGTGTGTCTATATTCGGAGAAAAAGAGAACAGGGAGGGAATTTCAAAAGCAAGCTAATCGAGAAAATAAGCTAATAGAGTACACCGTATTCTGTCATCTAGGGACCTCTACAGTTAAGGGGTGGGATTTTTTAGTTTGTCGAGTTGATTGGAGGTACAAGCACAGTAAGATCATCGGAGCACATTCCATTGAAGTACTTGTAAAACAAACACAGGGATGCATAATTGCGATGAGGAGAGATAGGCGGGAGTTTGATAGACAGTAACCACCATGATATTCTATATTTCTTACCCTTTTATAACGGTGTTTTGTTGGCTAAAACACGAAACACGATGCACAGTGAAAGGAAACACAAACAAAGAAGTATAACCCTGGAGAAAGTTTGATTAAAGAAACTGACCCTCGTAAACCTGAATAAGAGATTCACGTGATTTTGTTTAACCGAAGTGTGAGGCGATGTTTATCAACATGGATCGAAAAACAGTCCTTTGGCCATATATATATATATATATATATATATATATAGATAGATAGAGAGAGAGAGAGAGAGAGAGAGAGAGAGAGAGAGAGACAGACAGAGGTGTCTTTACTTAACTTGGGGATATACCGGTACTCGATAATTGTTTGTATTAGTCCGCATTAGTAGACGCAATACGATGAATTCGTCTACAATTAGGGATAACGAGCAAGTCTGAACCTTGCATAAGAGAGTTCTCTCGCTCGGCGCGAACAATTCAGAATCTTTTCTCCAACTGAACAAGGAGAGTAGAAAAGGAACCGTAGCTTTATTTGCGACAGCCTCGTTACTCTCGCTTCCTTTATTTTCTCCTTTAGTCCTCACATTCCATGAGATATGCTTCTGACAAAGAGGGGAAGGATTGCTGTTTTCTGGAATCTATCCATCTAACACCTATCGTTGGCTAGTTTTTGACATTGAAGTAGTATTTGTTTTAGCTCCTTACATCAAGTGGCTCCATGTCTTGTCTGAAGCGACATCCATGGAAAAAAACTGACTTCCTTTTAAACGTCCTTCAAAAGTGTCGCACATGGTTTGGCCCGGGAATTAGTATACTCTACAATTGTATTTGTCTCTATAATTTTATGATGTCGCAACTTTGATTCAAGTAGGGGAACAGGTTTAAGCTTACGTCCAGTATCTGCTGCAAGAGGGAGAGGAGTTAAAAAAAGAAGGAGCATGCCGTTGTTAGTGTTAATTCACGTACGCCTTCATCTTGTCATACTTGTAGAGGTCATGGGACTGAATCATACGATCTCAATCGTAACAGGTTAAGGATTCGTTTTTGCACCCGTCCAATAAGGAAGAGACTAGTACACAGCACAGCTATGACAACAATCCTCTATGCATGAGCATGTAGCAATATTGGATACTACCAGTTGTGAGAGATTTACTAGTACGGTAGAGGTAGACCAGATTTTGACTGCAAACAAAGCATTATTTTCTATGTATTTATTCCAATCTATGTTACTTGTGAATGTTTCACCGAGGAGTCTGAAGGTTGAACTATCATACATGGCAACCGTTCGGTCTCCAAGGAATGTGAACGTTAAACAAACGGGGACGGTGCTATCAGCTATGCCAAGCAGTGGGTGGAAAGGTTTCTTTTAATTGCTACAGGAAAAGAGATTTGTCTTGGAAGAATTAAATGATACGATATCCGTTTTGCTATATGTTACTCCAAACCGAAAGTCATTTCGTAAGAATTCAGCCATTGCCCTGGATATGTGTCTGTTCGATTTGTCTGCATGTTGATAAAAACGTGGTGTCAATAGATCATTTATGAATATTAGGAATAATAAAACTCAAAGCATCGCCTCCTGGTGCTCACCCGCAGTAATGTGATGTTGTTTTGATGCACTAGCATAGAGGATGACCTATATCTTTCTTTTTGCTAAAGTATATAATATTAAATATTCGTTTTTTAATGCCATACGAATTAATTTTCATGAGAATTTCTTTATGCCAGACTTTGTCAAAAGCTTGGGGTATATCAAGCACTGCCACGCTAGCTTCACCTGCCTTATCCATGGTATGGTATATTGGTTAAGACATAACCGTTAGTAGAACTGGATTGCCTAAATCGATACTATTTGTCTGAAAGAAGTTTAGCATTTTCGAGGTTGTGGACTATAGCTAAGTTACTTAATGATTCAAAGATTTTAGCGAAGGACGATAGAAGTCTTATACGGAGATATTTTTGCGGGTCAGTTTTTTCATTAGAGTTGTTGAACACTTGTACCAAAAAGGCAATTTTCCAGCTGTCAGGGAAGCAATATTCGGTAAAGGATTTAGTATAGATTTTGGAAGGAACAGGTGCTAGTTAAGCCGAGTATTTTTATATACTATGGCAAGGATAAGATCAGGTTCACATGCTTTAGAGGTATCACGTTGTTTTATGATATAAAGAGCGTGAGAAGGGGTGATAATTTATGGAGTCTAAGGTTAAGTTTAAGGTGAACCGCTGGGAAAGCAGTTTAGCTTCATCAATAGACGTGTAAACAATATCACAGTGGTTGGATTATATGATAATTATTGACAGCCCATTGTTTACCATATTATTATAGATTTTCCAGAAAATACGAGTCCTTAATTTCTCCGACTCAATGCGTTTTCTGGTCATTTCTGTATACTCTTAGCTGCGGTTATTACACTTTAAGAATAGTTTATTCATCCTATAAACTTTTGTCTATCTTAAGCTGACTTCTGGCGGAATAGCAGCTAGACAGGTTGATGTGAACCATTGGCGAGACTGTAGAATTTTCGCCTGAGGAGAAACTTGTCTATGCCTGCTTTGACCAATTCAGTTCACTCATTTGCGTAATTTTCTGCAAGGAGGGAAACAGTTTCACTCCAAGGAGCTTTTGAATTTAAATCGGCTCTGTATATTTGACTTTTTTATTTATATGTATTGAGCACATTTGTGGGCGTCCGTCATTCGCAAAGCAATAAGATATTTTCATCCCAGTTAGAAGTTTCTATTTATGCATGATACACCCTACTATTTTTGACGGATACGATTCTGGTAATAAATTTCACCGACAGAAAACAAGTAAATATTAACGTAATGAAAACTGAGAGTAACATACAGAAGAAGGGCGACGAGGGACAGAAGGAGGAAAAGTGGAGAATTAGTAAGAGCAAGAGGAAGATGAGGAGGAGGAGTTGGAGTTGGAGGATGATGATGAGGAGGAGGAGGAGGAGGAGGAGGAGGAGAAGAAGTGTGAGAAGCAAGAAAGAAAAAAGATGAAGAGAAATAAAAACATCAAACATGGATAAAAAGAAGAAGAAAAAAAGAAGGATGAGATGAAGATAGACAAGAATAAAAAAAGAAGACGTAGACGCACTTGAGAAGAAGGAGAAATAAAAGAACGAGATGAAAGATGAAGATGAAGATAAATAATAAAGAAGGATGAGTAAACACTGAAGTAGGGTCAGCTATAGATAGAAAATAAAGGAAAACGATAAACAGCGAGGAACAGAATTAGGATGACAAGATGGATAAGAAAAATTGAAGAATAACACTTGTCGAATAATAATGAGAAAAAGTGGAGGTAGAAAGAAGGGGAGGCGAAAAATATCTGAAGAAGATGAAGAAAGCAAAATAAGATGCAGAATCAGAGAATGAGAATGAGAATGAGAATGAGAATGCAGGTGGAAAAATAAATGACGGAGTGAAAGAAAAAGATTGCAATCGAGTGGCGTTTTGCTGTTGGGTGACCCCCTTGCTGACGAGTAAGAGTGTTAGCGCCTTCTTGTCGAATATCTATTGAGAAAGAGATAAATAAATGAAGAGGCCATTGTAAAGTCGGTTAATAGATCAGGAGGAGAAGTTCATATTGAAAAAGTTTACAAAACAGCAAGAAAGGAAAAGGAAGGTGATGAAGAAGAGCGGCGGCATGCTTTCTTGGTTCAATTCGATTTGCAATGTTCACTTTTAAGCGGCGAATGTTTCGTTTCTATCTCGGCCTGAAGCCGTTGGACAGCGTCGAGAAATAATTAGGTAGCCATGGATCTCCTCATCGGAAAACGCTTTCAACGCCGAAAGTCGCTCTTGGCTTCCTTTGGAAAACCTGTGTTTTCATTCATTCGGAAAGATGTCAGCGAAAAGACGGTAAATAGAGATATGGTCTCTTGTCGGTCAAGAAGAAACCATACTTTTATAAGCGGGGGTCGGGAAGAAGGAAAGTGGAAAAAGGAGAATGCCAACGAGGAAGAGAAGAGGAGGATAATGCAGACAATTGAAAATACAAAGAAAGAAAAAAAAATTATATTACTACTACTACTGCTACTGCTACTACTACTACTGCTACTACTATAACTACTACTACTACTACTACTACTATAATAGCCAATGTGTAAAAAGAGAAAGTATAGTTATGGCAACAACTTAAGACGAAGAATAAAGAACATCTGAAAGAAGTTGAAGAGATGAAAATTAAACAATTGAAAGAAGGTGTAAAATAATTGAAAAATAGAAAATGAAAATGATGAAAAATAATGGTGATAATAATAATGATAATAATAATTATGATAATAATAATTGTAATAATAATAATAATAATAATAAAACAATAAAAAGAAGAAGAAGAAGAAGAAGAAAAATTAGATAAAATAATAAGAAGAAGGAAAAACAACAGGACGAGCAATTTAAAGGAGAAGGGGGGAAATAAGAGTAAAAATAAGAGACAGAAGACGTAGATTAAAACGAAAACAGAAGAAAAGACAAGAGAGAAAGTAGAAAAAGGTTAAGAAAAGATGAAATAAAAGAAGAATTTTAAACCGATTGGAAATAAAAAAAGATAGAAAAAAAAGAAAAAGAAAGAGATAATAACCGATTTTAATCGAAATAAATCGAAAGAAAAACACAAGAGAATAAACAGAAGCAGAGGAAAAAAGAAAAGAAAAGAAAAATAATTGTTTTAAAAAGAAAAGAAAAGAAAAATAATTGTTTTAAACAGTAGCAAAAAAGAAAGAAAAGAAATGCTGAAAAAGCAAACAGTAAAGATAAATTATTTTAAAGAGAGAGAAAAGAAGAAAAATGGATATTGACGAAGAAGAAAAATAAATCACAAGAAATCGGATAATTCCGAACGCAGAAAAGCGAAAAGGCGTTTCTATAATTGGCAAGCAAAACTACGTTCCTTTTCACCGAATATCTAATAGATTTGCCTACCTTCTGTCTCGCTGTACACCCAGGCTGGACGTAATCAATTTAGGATAAAAAAATACAAGAACATAAGAAAGAAGGAGGTTAAACCGAACGCGTGATAGACAAAAAGTAGACAAACACGCAACTTTCAAACTTAAGCGTGACAAACCAACAATCGATGGACAAACTCCCTAAAAATACGAGGAAAAATATAACACAATATGTCAATAAGTCTTAGAAAAGAAAAAAAGGGGGTTTGTTGATTTCTAGGGTTTTGTTGATTATATTGTTGTAAGTCAATATATCATTATTTCAGAATTAAATACACCAATTTCCGAAAAAGTCCATACGGAAATAAACGTGTCAAACTCCTACTATTTGTAAATTTTATTTTTTAGCTATCTATCTATCTATCTATCTATCTATCTATCTATCTATCTATCTATATAGCTGTATGTCTGTCTATCTATCTATATAGCTGTCTGCCTATATATGTATTAATCTATCTATCTATCTATCTGTCGATCTATTAATCTATAAGCTGTCTGTTAATCTATCTATCTATCTATCTATTTATCTATCTATCTATATAGCTGTCTGCCTATCTATCATCTATTACTCTATCTATCTATCTATCTATCTATCTATCTAGATAATTATACTTTAAATAATTAAGTCCTAAGATATCTGAATAGCCATTTCTTTTTCGTTAGCGTTGGTTCATGTTGTTAATAAAAAATCGCATTGTATTCTTAATAAAATATTTCACCCTATGTTTGATAAGTAGCACAATTACATTGAAATGTGTTCCATATTTTTTCTCAGCAGAAAATGTGATTACTAGTTCCTATTACTTATAACAGTGCACCTTTGTATTTTTTATTTATCTAAAATCAGAAAACAACCCGTCTAGTGTTCTGCCAGATCCTCCAACCAAGTTAAACGCCAATAGATTGGGTTCATAAATTGTTGGTAACTTTTAATACCACAAAAGACCAAGCCCCTTTCCTTCAATAGCTGCAAGAAACATCTTCAACATCTGATTGTCATGACAAATAACATTCTATCTCAGGCTTCAGCATTCAGATTCCTAGGACTAACCTTCACAGGTAACATGCATTGGAAAAATACATTGAAGACATTGCCAAGGTTGCAGCAAAGAAGGTGAGCACCCTCTATCGTGCTAGTAAACTCCTCACGCCTGACATTATCGTGTATCTCTACAAAGTCAACATCCGACCATGCATTGCGTATTGTTGCCACATCTGGGCAGGTACATCCACTAGGTACATCCACTAGACAAAGTCTAAAAAAGAGTCGCCAACTTAATAGGTCCATCGCTATCTACCAAACTTCAGCCTTTGTCCCATCATCACAATGTTGCATCCTTGTGCTTGTTTTACAAATACTTCAATGGTTTGTGCTCTGATGCACTGGCTATTCTGGTGTCTCCTCGACGTAAATACACTAGACGAACTCGACAATCAGCTAAATCCCATTTATTCACTGTCGAAGGCCCTAGCTACCGGGGAGCTTTCTACTCAAATAGCTTCTTTCTTCGTGCTGCGGACCCCTTGAACTCTCTCCCTGCTCCCTGTTTCCCGACTGTATTGACATGCAGAGGTTTAAAACTAATGTAAACAGACATATCGCTGCACAGCTCCCAAAACCAACACCCTAATTCTCAGTAGTCCCCTTACGTCTACAGTGGCGGCCTGCCTTGTTTGGGGCGAATTATATATATCTCTCTCTCTCTCTCTCTCTCTCTCTATATATATATATATATATATATATATATAAAATGGCACTAATACAGATTAATTGCACAACTAACAATACCTATTTTAGTTTTTTAACACTTTTCTAGTCAGCGTTCTTTAACAATAACACCACGCAATGCAGAAACTGCACGAGCTCAAAATCAAAGACCGCGTTAAATTCCTTAATAAATCATGTAGAAAACTATGTAATTACACTTGAACTCAATGTTCAACACCTTCATAAAGCAAACTGTTATGCATCAGAGTATCTATAAGAAAATTTACAACATCTTGTATGTTTACCCTTTTATACAGCATTCGTGTATGTGGTAATTTTAATGTTGGATGGCTGATCTATTAGAACAAGACACGTGATGATGGCACGTTTTGTTACGAGTTTTCTTTGCTTATGATCTAACAGATATAGTTGTTGAAAAACCTACTCGCTTACCCGATGTTGACGGAAACTTTGCAATACTTTTTGGTCTTAACCTGACAACTTATCCTGAAATGTAGTCATCTACTGATCACTCAGTTGTCTGGACAAAGATCAAAAGAGATTGCAACAAGATCTCTGATGTCCCTCTCAATCACACAGTGTATGGATACTCGATGGCTGACTGGGACTGCTTCAGATCTTCTATATCAGAAATTCCTCTTTATTCAATATTTGAAAAGAATGTGTCCTGAATCGCATCCGATTCAAGTATTTGGTTAATCAATTGTATTGGGAGTTTTATACGTTATATTCCAGGAAATTCCTACAGAAACCAAACTGTCAACCGTGGTACACTCCAGAATGTGCCCCGTCATTTCTCACCACTATTAAAACTTATTTTAAAAATGATGGATGTGCTGAAATCAAAGCCGCTTTCATGACTTTTCGCAACAACTGCAGAAAGGTTATGGAAAACGCGAGAGTGTCATATACCCATTCGTTGAGTCTAAAGTGACTGAGCAGAGACGTGGTCTCCACGAGTTCTGAGCAGATGCATTGCATCTATTCTAATTCTCATCAATAAACCGAAGGTGATTTCCTCAGAATCCGATAAAGCCAAGCAATTTGCAAAGAACTTTGCATAAAATGCCAGCATTCGTGATCAGGACTGTTTGCTTAATTAATTCTATCATGTGAGTGAAAATTCTATGAGCGATATATCTACCCAGGATGTTGCTAAACTTATGCAGAATCATGATGCCAGCAAAGCAACTGGTTCTGACGACATCCAATCATAGTGCTTAACAAGCTGCAACCGGAAATATCTCCCATTCTTACACATCTTTAAAATCGTTTCTTAAAAGAGAACTGCGTTTAATCACCTTGTAAAACTTCGCCAATCTGTCCAATATCTAAAAAGTACTGGAGATATTCTTCTGCATCCCAGTACAGACCAATCATTCTTCTGTGCGCTATTAGTCCGTTACTTGAATCTGTGATAAATCAAGAAGTTGTCAATAACCGCAGCATAAACACAATACTCAGTGATTAGCAATATGGATTTCTTCCTGCAAGATCAACAGCTGATGTGCTGACTGTAATATCACACAGAAACAGTGAATATTTTGACGGAAAGTTTCCTTTCTAGTGAAATATATATTGACATGTAAAATCCTTTAATAGGGTTTGACATAAATGTCTACTTTACTTGCTAATTATAGGATATATGAACATTTCATCTCAACCATCAAACCCTTTTTCTCTCATATATTAAATAAAAAAAGTCGTTGATGGACAAATTTTCGAAACACATAGTATCAACGCTGCCGTACTCCAGGGATCAATTCTGGCCCCACCCCTCTTCCTGATCTCATTCAATTATCTCCCAAATCACATTCTAACATCTAATGATCGACATTAATACAGATACAACAACAATCTATGGCAACAGTTTAAAGAGCATTAATAATCAAGATCTTTTTGATTTTCTATCTTCCGACCTGGAGCACATATTGCAATGAGTGAAAAGATGGCCTATTACTTTTAATACGTCTAAAACGAAGTCTCCCTCCTTTCACCACCTATGCTCTGATTTTCGCCTTGCCTTAATTAAAATGAATGGCTCTCTCCTTGAGGAACTACCCCCGCTTCGACAAGCTTCTGGGACTTACCTTTACTTCAAACTTTAAATGGAAGACTTACATCAAATCCATTGCTAAGGTTGGTTTATTCTACTGCTCCGAAAACTGTCTAACACCTGACTTTATCTTCTACTTGTTTACGAGTCAAATACTCTATAAGATGCAGTATTGTTTCCAAATTTGGGGAGGTGTTGCCAATAGCACATTTCCTGCATTGACAAAGAATAAAACTATTCTATTACTTACAGCCTCTTTCTTATGTTGTTTGTCTTTTTCTGTTCTATCTTTATTTTCATGGTAGGTACTCGCCCGCGCTTTAATCTATAGTTCCCCCTGTAAAATTTTCACAACAAAAACTCGGCTACCTACAACCACCGTCAGAAATCTTTCTTTCTTACTCTGTGTACGTGAAACTAAACAGAAACTAAACGGAACTTCCATGAGCAAAGCTTTTTCTCCCTCGAACTACTCGTCTTTGGAACACAATTTCACGAGTCGTTTTAAAGTCTAATCCAAATAAATTCTTGTCGAGCCGTCTTCTTAAATAATCACATTCTGACCAGTTAGATCAATCGTTACAAATCGTCGCTATCGTGTGACACCATTAACACTTATCCTCGAGTGATATGTGTGCCTTGATAAGCGGTGACTCCTTAGTAACAAAATAAAGATTTGTAAGCTATATAAAAAATTATGGTTTCGATTTTTTAATTTTTTGCTGTAACACCATTCGATTTGGGGTTCAGTCAAAGACAGGAGACAATGTAAAAGTATAGACTTAAAATAATTCAAACTGATTCAAGTTTAAATTGAAAATTTAAATGACTATCAAGTGTATTCGAAAACTCAGAAATAATAATATAATAATTTATATTTGACAGAAAAATGGATTCGTTTGCAGTAATATTTTTGAAAGTTAGCCAATCAGAACGCGTCATTCTCGACTACCTTGTTTCTAAGTATAATTACTACGGTAGTGTATGAACATCAAGTTATTAAGCGAATTCGCTAAGTAAATTTTGGTAGGCGAAAAATTAAAATGGCGTCAATATCAAAGATGAAGAGAGGCTGAGAATAAGTAGGAGTAATAATGAGACAGCGATTATTTAGAACGATACCCGATTAAAGGTCTGCCCCGTTGTCAATAGGGAAAGTAACAATGCATATGAAAGAGAACGTGAAGATCTTGTTTTTCAACTTTATTCCTAACAAGAAGAAAATTAAATGTTGATACGATTTAATATACAACTCGTTGAAAATTATTAACGATGAAGTTTTGTTTGTTCAAACACGGATCAATTTATGACGTTAAACACTGACAAATAAGATTTGTGTACGTTACTTGTTATAAAATGTTTTAAGCACTAAAATAGGAGAAAAAGGACTTTACAGTATGTATGTATATGCCAGCTGATATATATATATATATATATATATATATATATATATATATATATATATATATACATATATATATATATATATGTAAAGAGGTGTACTAAAAGCGAACTTTTAGGAAAGGTAAAACCCTATTGTGAAGAGTATACAGCTCAATATCCAGGATAGAGCAGGTATATATATTGACATGTAAAATCCTTTAATAGGGTTTGACATAAATGTCTACTTTACAAGCTTGCTAATTATAGGATATATGAACATTTCATCTCAACCATCAAACCCTTTCTCTCTCATATATTAAATAAAAAAGTCGTTGATGGGCAAATTTTCGAAACACATAGTATCAACGCTGCCGTACTCCAGGGATCATCTTTGAATGTCCTCAACTACGCAGAAATTTTAACCCCTGCAATACCTAGATTTACTTCGAAGGACCACAAAAATAATTTCCAAGAAAACCCTACCATCAGACTAATATGCCCCTCTAAATCCGACCTAGGCATCATAAGCAAGAAAATCTTGGATAGAATTATCCCTACATTGAAAGAAAAAATTCGTTACACTCTTTGGCAATCCTCTGATGAGGTTACTACCTGGTTCCTTAACCTCATTGATAAGTCTAAACCTAACTTGAACTTCATAACATTCGACATTAATAATGATTACCAATCCATTTCCCCTATCTTACTTAACAAAGCATTAATCTTCGCCAAAAATAATTCTGACATTACTGACATAGAGATTAAACTAATAATATTAGCCAGAAGATCCCTACTAGAATTTGATAATAAGCTTTGGACTAGGAAGGACACCCCCAATAACTTTGACATTACCATGGGGGCCTCAGACTCTGCCCAGGTCACTGACCTGGTAGGTTTGTACTTGATGAGAGAATTGGGGTTTAATTTTGGACACTTACAGGGTGGGTTGTATAGGGACGATGCCCTGTTTGTATCTGGGGAGAGATCGATACAATATAACAACACTATCAAAAACCTGCATAACTTCTTTAAAAACTTTGGTTTGACCATTACAGTGGAACCTGAGAAAAGAATATCCAACTTTCTTGACCTTACATTAGATCTTAACTCGGGAACCTTCTGCCCATACCATAAACCTAACTTAACCCTTTTCTACGTACATAGCCTATCTAACCACCCTAAATCCATCATAAACTCAATAGTCCCTTCAGTATCTAATAGAATCTCTAAGCTATCTGCGAATAAATCTATCTTCGATCAAAATTCTAACTTTTACAATAATGCTTTGCTTAACTCAGGCTACAATCACAAAATTAAATATAACTGCAACCCCCTTACTCAAGTTAACAAATCTTCAGGCATTATTACTCACAACATGACCACACACAGAAATAAAAAGTTTAACTCATCAGCACCTAAGATAATCAAAACACACTCTAATAAGCCCATAGGAACTAAAGATATTGATAATCGGGTAGACCCACATTCGCATAAACAAAGAAAAAAACTTAGAAGAAAGAATAACATTTGGTTTAATCCGCCTTTCAGCAGTAATGTTAAAACCAATATACCTAAAGAATTTTTCCAAATCTTAGACAGATCTTTTAAGCATCCCCACAGATATAGCACTATCCTTAACAAAAATTCTATTAAAATATCATACTCTACTATGCCCAATATTGAACAAACTATCATAACCTCTAACAATAGGAAAATCAAACATATCCAACAGCAACCACCCACCACATCCCTCACCACTTGCAACTGCCGTAAACCTAGAGATTGTCCCCTTAACAACAACTGTGTACAGAAGGACGTAATATACGCTTGTACTGTTAAACAATTCCCTCGCTCCACCAATGTTGTGAGTAATCACAGTTCCCATTCTCCACCCGAACTCCGGATCTTCCCGCAACCCCAATCCGCTTCTACTCTAAACTCCCGCTTATACAGCCATACCTCTAACCAAGCACCCCCAATAATAAATAGTGCTCATGGGCCAACTCACATTTCCCCCATATCCGCTCCACCCCACTTCTCCAAACAACTTTCCTCGCATAACTTGGATCTCCAAACCCAAATCTCTTCTAATACCATTAGTAATCTCAATGCAACTGTAGCACCACCCTTCAAGATACACACATATATTGGGGCGTCCTCTTTCCCCATAAAGACCCGGATCTCTAACCATATATATTCCTTTAAAAATAGCAGCGATAACAGCACAGGCACTTCACTTTCCAATCTAATTAGAAACCTCAATCTCAAAAATACTCCCTATTCACTTCACTGGTCAATACTTAAAAAGTCCAAATCTTATACCCCTGGAGCATCCCATTGCCAACTTTGTACTCTGGAAACCTTTATGATAGCTACTGCTACTAAATCTAAAAATATTATTAATTCTAAGAATGAACTTATCTCCAGTTGCAGGCATAAACGTAAATTCAGGTATAGCAACCATAATAATCCCCCAGATACCCCTCCCCCATTTGATTAAATACCCTCCCTTCATCTCGGATTTTCCCTCCTTACATCTCGAAACCCCTTTCTGATAGTTCTAATTCCGTTTGTTCTTTAATCTCTACTTATATCCCCCTCATCCCTTTAACCTTCTCTTAACTTAATAAATTACCCATAAACTTCGTTAGCTTCGCATTTCCCTTAGTTTTAACACATTTCTTCCATTACCCCCTAAATCATTCCACTTAACCTCCTTAACTGTATAACCTTATTTAGCTTTCCATTTTCTTTCCCGTTTAACTTCTTTTAATGCATTCGTCCGCTTCCCTGCAGCACCTCCATTCTTCATTCTTTTCCCTTTCAACGTGATAACTAACCCACTCTATTCATATTTTATCCTAGCCCTTTTATTTACTTGTTGATTAGCCTTATCTACTCCATATCCCATTTGCACACCTCGATATCGAACTCCTTACTGCTTCCACTGTGCACTCTAATTATTCTTCCCCTCCTGTTTTTAATTCTTCTCACTTTTTTAATAGCCTCGATTATTCCCCCCTTGTTTTACCTCGCCCTTCGCACATCTCTCTCAAACTACTCAACCCCCAACCCGCCCTAGCTCTACATCTTTTAACCCCTATAGTATTTACTTGTAACTGCGATCTCCACTCTCCCTCTGGCTTAATCCTTTGTCACTTTTTTAACCTTGTATATCTCTTACCTCTTCCGGCCTTCACTAACCTATTTAACAATTTTCTTAATTAACCTCCATATAACTTTTTTTAAATAAAATTTCAAAGTTTATATTTTCCCATTTCTATTTGAATTAGCATTCCGTAACTGCTTATTTACTTCAACCCATAATTTCTTCCACCTTGGAGACTCCCATTCCGGATATCCTCTCTAGGTCTTGTTTTCCTTTTTCTTTTTTCTTTTTCCTTATTCTAATTTTCATTCTTGAGCTCCAATCTTATCGACTTTTCCCTCATTCTATTATTAGTATCTCATTTTTAATTTTTTTTATTTTTTTATTTTTTATTTTTTATTTTTTATTTTTTATTTTTTATTTTTCATTTTTTATTTTTTATTTTTTATTCTTTCGGTCAATCCTCAATTTTCCCTGCGAGCTTAAGACTAATCTTATTATCTATTTTTTATTCTTTATTCTTTTATTTTCTTATTTCTACTTTTTATACCATTTTTATCTTTATTTTTTATCTTTACTCTTTTAATTTTTAACTCATTTTCCTAGTCCTACCCTTCATATATATTTTGCCTCATTGTTCATATCTAAGGTCATTTGATTAAACTTCTAAACCCCCGAACTCTGTTCTTATACATATTCTGATATTTTAACCCCTTATCCTAACATTCGTTAACTTACCCCCACTCCTTTCTTCCCCTTTCTATTTGAATCCTAACTTCCAATTTCAACTTTATGTTTCACCCCCCGACTTTCACACTCTTAGTTTTATCCGCATTCCTTTACCGCACCGCTCCCTTTCTCCTCCCCCCTCTCTTTCCTCGTACCCGTCCCTTTCTCCTCCCACACACCACTTACCCGTTTCCTCCCTTGCCCATTGGTCGCATATTATATTCCTGTTTTCACTGTCTTTGCTTTTCTTCATTTATAGCCGGCTTTCTCAACTGGGCAGACTTTAAATATTCTCACTGCCCCTTTTTTCCACTTTAAAACACTTTCTTTTGTCATCTCTGCCCGGGAAGTTTCTTTAATGGCGAATATTTTACATCTTAATCTCCTCTGACGCCTGCCTGCATCATCGAATGTACCTCTTATTGGACTCTTTACCCTTCTCGGATCTTCTATTTTCGCCGTACCTGAAGTTGTGGCTTCTTGGATTTTAACTTTGAAACTTCTCTCATTACTTCTCGTGCCTCTAACGACCTACCTATCTACATCGTATCCTCTCCGCTGGACTCTTCGACACCGGACTTTTTGGCAATCGGACATTTGCTTGCACCCTGGCACAGTTTTGCCCTACGTTTCTTTCCCTACAACTTTTATTTTATTTCATTTTTTCAAATTTTAAATTTTGGCCATTGCCAACTTATCTATCCCAGCGACTTCCTCTGATGATAAGATTTTGATCTTTGAAAAGCCTGGCTTAAGGAAAATTTAACTTGAATAAATTGCCCTTTTGCGGAATATACCTTGCTTTGAACTTTTGAATTGAATTTTGATTTGGCTTTTGCTTTCTCTAATTCCTTTCCATTCTCCTTCATATATATATATATATATATATATATATATATATATATATATATATATATATATATATATATATATATATATATATATATATATATCAGTTCATGGTCACTGTTCCGTCTTGAGGGACAATGTATACCGTCTGTAAGGGTGGCTACGTATGTAATTGTGAAGCAAGGGTGGCACAAGTACAAACTACACCTCTACTGACTCAGCATTGCTTATTTCCAGTTGCAAAGATCGTCCTGGACGACTGGAAAAAATGTCGATACTAATATATAACTACATACCACACACACCCGCACACACACAAACACACACACACACACACACATATATATATATGAACTAATACATTCGCATTTGTATAAGCTGTCTTATTTTACATTGTATTGTTTATTAATTCCTACAATCAAGTCTTTAAGGGCTGACAAAGCCGAGACAGATGTCACTGAAACAGGATTTTGTAGTGAAAGGCTTATTTTATTTCGAATGAAAAGCTGGCTTGTTTTATTTTGATAAGAAAATCAGTCAAATTCGTCATCATTTATCTTGTCTCTTTTGTCGGTTGGCCATTGATTTCCCATCAAATGACTGTCCTCAATAACGTCGGTATTTCTATTTTTACTACATTCACGTTGATGATTTTCTTGTCTTCTTCAGTCTATAGCAAACGTACATTTTTACAGACAGTCGAAAGTTTCGTTTTTAGATCATTGATGGATACATTCCTTAAATCAACCGGACGTAAGAACATAAAGGACAGATATTATTTAAAATGTTATAATATAAGTTTAAGACTACAAAATAATTAAAGAGAAATTCTATTTCAAAATTCAAACGTATCAATTTAGGTAAAAGGAGAAAACAAACGGGTAATTTATAGTTTAAGAAAAGCAAACGAAACGACACTAAAGAATTCTAAAGAAAAAGTGTTTGTTTTATAAATCTGTTCTACTAGTTTTAATTAACGAAAAACATTCATAAGGACGATGAAAGTATGCGAAATATTTCATTTGTTCTGTGAGTGATATATTTCCGAAAACCTTTGAATGACACATGTTGTCCGAAACCCTCATCCAAAAAAACAAAAAAAAAACATTTGTTCTTACTCGCAATTCTCCCCCAAAAGTTTCTGTGATTAGTTTTTTTAAAATTTATATTTCTTTCAAAATCTAAAGAGTATTTAATGCATTTAAACGCTTTGGCGGACAAACAACAACTCCGCGAAAAAAAACTGTTGAGATCCGTATATAACATGTCCGATTATTATTAAATACAAACCTTATATACCAACGGGAGAATTTCAAAGGGCAGAGGTTGTTTGAAATAAATCACTCACTAAAACACAATAACACAAAGAATTTATTCGTGCTTTCAGTTGTCCAGAAATGCCGGACAGAGTTGTAAACACAATCAGTTTGTTGCAGTTAAATCTTTAATTTATTTTACAACCAACTCTATAAAGAGGAGTATGTGCAAAAAACACCATTATATATATATATATATATATATATATATATATGAAGAGAAAGAGAGAGAGAGAGAGAGAGAGAGAGGGAGAGGGTGTGTGTGTGTGTGTTTGTGTACGGGAGAGATAAATACAATTAATATAATTTTTAATATCTTCATAAACTCAATCAATGGAGAAAACAACACAATTACATATGGAAGGAAAATAAACAAAGAAAGAGAGAAATATAAAACTAATATAAAGTGAAAGATATATAATGATAATCAGCTTGAAGCAAACGAATTGTATACAAAGAAGCTCAATATTCCATTAAAAAAGCATAGAGCGTATCCACAAATGTAAAGTAAAAGTTATAGTAAATTCGCAGATTCAAAGTAAAAATCAGGTTTCGAAAGTTCTAGCCAACATGATTGTTACGTAAAAATATCATAAAATACAAGCTCTAATAAAACTACCAAAAACGATAGCGGAAGTGCATTCTCATCTGAAAAATAACACATTTTAACAAACGCCCAGAAGACATGCAATGGAGTGCATAATTTAGTTGGGAGTCACCAGCATATTTAAGGAAAATCTATAATAATATGGTTTAAAACAATTCGGTAAACAGAATCGGCATGTTAGAATTCTTAATTTCTGTGATAAAATGCTTTGTCACCACTCGTGGCAAGTAAAAAGAGTGTGAAAGGGACTTATCTCATAATTTCAGATGAGTTTGTGTAACGTCTAAAGTTCGGTTACGAGCGATAAAGAAAAACAAAATGGCTACCGCACCTGGGTATCGCAAAGTAACGTGAACTCACGTTATACACATGCCAACTAAGTGGTACCTGTTTTCATAGAAGGGGGCGTGATTTGGAGTCATGAGTTTGGACCGCAGCGTGTGTACGTACAGTACTGAGGCGTAATAGTAGAAAATCAGGCCAGTGTTGGACTTCCAGAAGTTGAACAAGTACGTTGCCTGCCACACAAAATATGTAATCGACGTATGAGGAGTCATGAGAGAAGGGAGAAAGGAGCGAGCAACAAAAATCATGGATTTGAAGTCGGCCCACTTTTAAACTCCAGACAATAAGTTATGGCGATATGAAGGTCAGATTTATTGCTTCACCAGATTAGGATTTGGGCTGAATCCCGAACCCAAAATGATGACGGCAGTTCTTAAGACCGTGTTGACCAAAGATGATGCGGTGAAAAGTGCTACTTGTTCTTATATCGATGATATATTGGTGGACGAAACAGAGGTTACTGCGGAAAGGGTGAGAGAATATATGAACGTATATAGACTGACAGTTAAACCATCAGAGTCGTTACAAAAGGGAATGGCTCTAGGATTGAAGTTACAGCGGAATAAGGCAGGAAAGTTGATGTTTGGAATAAGAAAACGAGATCCCTGAAGTCACGAACGGCCTAACCAAGCGATAACTTTTCTTGGTGTGCAGGAAGTTGATCGGTCATTATTCCAAAGTCCGATGGCTGCAGCTTTATTAAAAGTCAGACCGGTATGGACCGATGGGAGGATGTAATTGACCAAAATGTGCTGCGCATGATACAGAAAATTATTGTGGAAGTGAAAAAGGTAAACCCTATAAATAGACAATGACACATAAAAAGAAGCCCGGAGCGACGTTAGCAGCCTTGCATTAAGAATGTTGTTAGAAATAGTAGGAGTAACCGCTGAAAATGCTGCTTGGCTACGAAAGAAGAATGATGGTGCTCACATCAATGTTGTGGAACTCGAGGTTACGATGAAGAACATCAACCTAACTTTGAAATAGGGCTACAAGCAGTGGGCATTAAGACGGACTCAGTAAAAATGGTATCGTGGATTAAGTCACAAGTGTCGGGAGATAAACGGATCAGGACAAATGTGGCATCTTATATGCTTATAAACGTGGACTTGAGGCATTTGGAGACTTATCAAAGACCTCGGACTGAAAGTAACTGTCACATTAGTTCCATCAGTAAAAAAACAAGGTGGGCGAGCTGACCAGAGTAGAAAATGCCTTACCACGGAAGAAGAAAGATGTAGCTTTGGTGGGCTGTGTAGTAGGAGATCTGAAAAACCTGCATTATATGCATCATTTTAGAAAGTATAGCACTTTGTATCTGGCAAGGAAAGTGAATCAAAATATCACAATGGGAGATGTTCAGGAGGTGAAGTAGCAATGTAGAGAGTGTTAATCCATTGACCCTGCGCCGCCCAGGTCCAAAAAGGGGAGCTGCATGTTAACAGAAAATTGGAGGCGACTGGCATGAACCGTATTTCACTGTGATTGACAGTGGACCTGGAAGATTAACGATATGGCGTAAAATTAGAACACAAACGGCAGAAATGGTAAAGAGAGTTGTTGAGGAGGTGTTTATGGAGAAAGGTTCCAGTCGAAGAGATTCTAATGGATACCGGTATGTCCTTTCACTCGGACGTCTGTAGAGGGCTGTATAAAAAGTGGGATCTCAGGCAATATTTTAGATCTGCGAACCGCATGAGTGGAAATGGAATCATAGAGAAGCATCATTGAACTATAAAGTCTGTGGTAGCAAATAGCCAAATTTCGCCCCCCCCCCTCCAAGGAATTTTTTGGTATAACATGGCGCCGAAGGTTGGCTAAGACGAAACGTCAGTGCGGGATTGATCTTTTTTCACGTATGAAGGGAGACATCCACCAGCCGTAATGAAGAGAGTGGAACAGGGGCAAACGAAACTCACGGTGAGTGAAGAGGTGTTGGTGAAACCACCCAATGCTCGCTGTACAACGTGATAGGGAAGAAAAAACAGTAACAAGTATTATCTCATAAACATGTGTCAGTTAACGGAATGTCACGTCACGTACTAGATATACGGAGAGTTTTTTTTACTATTAGATTAAGAGTTTGTTGACGAAGTCCTCCCAAAAGAACCTGTAAGAAAGTCAGCACGCGAATGATGACACCCAGCTTTGATGGCGGATTATAAAAGGAATTATTAATATTGAAGATTAAGAGGGCGTGGGATCAAGCAAGTAAAAAAAAGGGTTTAAAAGAGACTTACCTCAAATCTCTGGATGAGTTTGTGTAACGTGTTACGGGTAAAAAAGAGTAGCAAAATTGCGGCAACGTCTAATTTTATATGTTGGCGGTTCTCGCGAAGTAACGTGAAATCTCGTTACTTGGCGGTTCTCGCGAAGTAACGTGAAATCTCATTACTTGGCGGTTCCTGCAAAGTAACGTGAAATCTCGTTACTTGGCGGGTTCTGGAAAGTAACGTAAAATCTCGTTACTTGGCAGCTCTTGCGAAGTAACGTGAAATCTTGTTACTTGGCGGTACCTGCGAAATTTCGTTACTTGCGGCTCTCGCAAAGTAACGTGAAATCTCGTTACTCATATGCAAATGAGATTGTACCGGTTTGGATAAAACGTCTCTTTTCAGATAAGGGTGTGTGATTTAAAGTCGTGAGTTTGGACCCCATATAACTGTTCTGTACTTTCACCTAACAATTTAATAAACATTATAGTTAATCATCCCCATCGACCTCCTCATGTTTGGAATGCTTTCTAAATTATAACGTAATTATCTCAGTCCGGTCTGTAAACTGCATAAGTACTCTTTTAACATGTATTTTCTTACTAATTCTCTGGATTTCCCTGATGGGTTATAGTTACAACAAAAACAGTTTGAATTATCAGCCGACTCTTCTAAATTAGAGATCAAACTTCATCTGTATATATTTCCAAATATTTAATGCCCAATTAAAATAAACGTATGATATATCTATTTTTAATCTTCCGATAACATTCCAGATCGAGGAGAAATAGTAAAAAATATATAAACCGTTGCTCGTTTATCAAGATCGGTTGTACTCGGGTTCTCATTCTGCCCTGAACTCAATAGTATACATTGTTATGTAAAACGCACGTTTCCGATTTTCCATGTCGGAACTTGATGCCCGTTGGGGCTGAGTTTTTGTACATCAGCCGATATCTGGTAATGGATCGCAATAGTTTTGTATATGCAAAAGTTTCTTAAGTTTAAAATAACTGAAAGTCACGAACAAAAAACAACAACGAATTGAAGTAATTAAATGAAGTATCTTTTGCCCTTCTGTACATTCGTGAATAAACATCATAAAAATATCAAAAGTGTGATACAAGCATTTTATTATTTATCGACATGTTTATCGAGCTACTTATCTATATAGTATTTTTTATTGATATATATATATTATAATATTATAATATAAAATGAAGTAATAAAATAAGGTGTCAATCAAATTTTATTAGAATTCAAAGTTCACTAATTATAAGATATTAGTTGACGCTTATATCTTTTGTTGGATTGCTTCATATATATATATATATATATATATATATATATATATATATATATATATATATATGTATATATATATGGAAAAGGAAAAACAAAAAAGGATGTTTTTTATGTGTTCATCATCGTTTCGTCTTTATTTGTAAGACTTCTTCAGGATGATAATATTAATAAAAATGTCATGCAAGTACGTGAACATATTGCATGACATTTTTCTTAATATTATCATCCTGAAGAAGTCTTACAAATAAAGACGAAACGTTGATGAACACATAAAAACATCCTTTTAGGTTTTTCCTTTTTCATTTCCTTTTACGTCGGATTACCTTCATCCTTCTTTTCCCCCCCACACACACATATATATATATATATGTATATAAATATATATATATATACGTATATATATATATACATATATATATATATATATATAATGAAGAAGAATGGAAAAGAAATTAGAGAAAGCAAAAGCCAAATCAAAATTCAATTTGAAAAAATGAAATAAAAGTTGTAGGGAAAGAAACGCAGGGCAAAACTGTGCCAGGGTGCAAGCAAATGTCCAACAAAAAATATAAGCGTCAACTAATATCTTATAATTAGTGAAAACATCCGGATAAAAACTAAAGCTTAATATACTGGATAGAGCTTTAATATTATAATATAAAATGAAATAAGAAAATAAGGTGTAAACCAATCAATAGATATATATATATATATATATATATATATATATATATATAATATCTATTTACTTATCCATTAATATATATTTGTATTTATATATATATATATATATATATATATATATATATATATACATATATATATACATATATGCATGATATGTATATATATATATATATATATATATATATATATATATATATATATGCATGATATATATATATATATGATATTATATAATATAAATTAAATTTATATAGATAAAAGTGATTCCCGAAACGACGGAATTTCAAGTAAAATAACAAAGCCAACGCTTAACATTTAATAGAGCTGATACATATACATTTATTTCCAAATGTTGTATAAGTATATAATAAATTATACCCAACTAAATCATAGGATTTACAATTATTTTATGAAATCGTTATAGTAAACAAAAGGTACTTTAATATGAAAATAAATTATTTCTCCTGCAGAAACTTGGATCAAGATGTCAACACATAGAAAATTAATAGAAATAAGCGGAATGAGACGCCAATTCATACTTCAATCCAATAAAGAGATTTCAAAATAGTTGTGAAAAAAATCCAAATAGAGCAAATGAAAAACAATCTGATAGAAAAATTCAAAACCGCAAATGAGTGATGTGTGAATAAGCTTTTGATTCTGATTATTTCGTCATCTGTCAAACTTTTAATTATCTATGTTTACATCTTGTTTCTGAAGATAAATATATTTTTATAGGACATTTTGTTTACTAGGTATGCTTTGTTAAACAATTGTAAACCCTATGACTTGTTTTCGGTATAAATTATTATAAAATGATACAATAATAAATGTTGATGTATATATATATATATATATATATATATATATATATGTGTGTGTGTGTGTGTGTGTGTGTGTGTGTGTGTGTTACTTTGCCGCGAATACACGTGTTTTTGTATTTCACGAGATCCATTTTGTCGTCGATTCAAAAAGATGTTCTTCCCCCAATAATTCGTTTATTTATTTAAATGTAGTTGCAGTTCGCACTACGTTGGGCGTACATCAGAAAGATTGGACATGCGGGTCAAACAACACGTGCTCACAAAATGTCGTCAGCCAAATTACATATCAACTGATGTTTTACTTGATGCATATGCCTTTCCATCGCCGAACCTTTCATAAATAACCGTTCCTCTGCCTCAAATGTCAGTGTAGATGTATTCTTCATTCTCAGTAACTTACATCCCTCTTTTCATTTGAATATTCTAGAAACTATTAACATTAAGTCTATGCGATCTTCCCTTTGTAAACAAAAAGACTTAATGTAGTTTCTATTTGATACCATTCCCCACTCTTTTTCCCTCAATACAGCATTTTTCTCTCTTAATCGGTCTATCTCTGTTGAGTGAGGTTCAAAACCGGTCAGCTTTCCCTTGCATTCATGTTTTAAAATAATTATGGTCTGTATATATATATATATATATATATATATATATATATATATATATGTGTGTGTGTGTGCGTGTGTGTGTGTGTGTGTGTGTAAATAAATTAATGGATGTATATACTAGAAACTATGAACACCATGGCGGGTAAGATTAATCCCTCCCTTCCCCAACACACAGTTTTCACCACTTTTATATCCCCTTACGATGATTAAAATCGAAATGTAATGATAGTAAACTTGATGTCTAGACTCCTTATGCTAATTTTCATCAGAATCTATCAACTGATTTGTGTCTAGAAGATGTCTAAAATTTAGGGCTTAAGCTTATGGGGTATTAAGAAAAAAATTAAATTCAGGGAATATTGCTTCATTTGTGTCGAATGACTATGGATTAAATACAAGGCAACTCTAGTATATTTGAATTTTCAAATAGGCAATTGTGCCCATATTGTGCCCCCAAATCCTGTAAAATACTCCAAATAAACAGAAATTTGGGGAATATTTTTGAATTGATATCTAATACGTATAGTTGGTGCATTTTTACAGTAGGACTCGCGCTAAAATGCCTCGGCATCGGACAGTGCCGAATAAGAAATCTGTTGACTTACCTGCGTCCTAAAAAACACAAACGAGGCTGCCTTTACAAGCGGGACAACACAAGCAAAAAATTCTTATTATTATTGTTAACAAAACATTTGTACGAAAAAAATATTTAGAAAAATTCATAACAGTTTAAATTTAATAAAGTTAGTGTTTTTTTTTTAAATTTACGAACATTTTTTTAAAAATTTGTTTTCTATGTTAACTATTGTTGATTTCGTTAGAGGTAGGGGTTGGGTAGGGTTAGGAATTACGGTTAGGGCAGGATTTAGGATTAGGGTTAGGACTGAGTTAGGAATTAGGGTGATGGCTGGATTTAGGATTAGAGTAAGGAATGAGTTAGGAATTAGGGTTAGGGCAAGATTGAGGATTAGGGTAAGGGCAGGGTTAAGAATTAGGGTAAGGGCAGGGTTAGGGCAGGATTAAGAATTAGGGTAAAGCCAGAGTAAGGAATAAGTGTTATGGTAGGATCGTTTGCAGACGTAAAAGAAGGAAAAACAGAAGGAGTGAATTTCCTAAGCTATCGGGGGTTTCAGGCGTTTAACGTAAACCGCCGGAAAGCACCGACGCCGAGGGAGTTTTAGCGCGGATCGAAATGTAACAAAGTAATTTAATATTTTACCAATAATCACAAGTATTTGAATTTTCACGAAGAGCTTTCACCCTCTCTTGGCTCCTTTGTCTGAAAGTAAATAAGACATACATACAATTATTCATATAAGCTGTTTTCCAAAATTCTAAATGACCACTTAATTAGTTAGGCATAAATCATGTAATATAATTATATAAATAAATAAACGCACTTATTTTTGTATATACAAAAAATATATATAAATCTCTCTCTATATATATATCTGTTAAAATATATGTTTTAGCATATACTTTCAATGCTATATGTTTACTAACCTCTTCCAATTTAAGCTCGATGATTGCCAACTTGTAACAACAGAGCTTATATAAGGAAGGAAATTTCATTTTTATTCCAAAAGTCAAGATTATATTTAATCTTACGGAAACATTAAAAAAAATTAGCAATCTTTTGTGCAATTTTTTACAAACTCGTTTCGCTCAAAGTAGACCAACCAACATTAGTATGTCAATATTGGATCTGTCCTCCTTGAGCTCTTGAAAATATTTTCGTAAGATAAAATCAAATCTAGACTTTTGGAATGTGAATTAACCTCGCTTACTTATATATATATATATATATATATATATATATATATATATATATATATAAGATCAGTATCAGTGCAGTTCTAACGAGAGAAAAATATATATGTAAAGGAGTAACGCTACCAACATCGTAAAAAGTTTTTTTCATCATTTATTTATTATTTTGTTATTTTATAATTTTGTATAATGCGTTTCGAGCGTGGTGCGCTCTCATCAGATATGTGAATCTATTTGAAGAAATGTCTTTCGATTTAAAAGAGTGTTGTTTTATTTTTAAAATGACTCAAAAAATGTTTAATTTTACTTCAGTCGAAGTTCTCAGAAATCAAGGGGCTCCTTCCTAGGGCTAACATTTGATCTCTATATGAGATACATAGATACCCATTCTATTAAAATTCTCCTTTATTTCTCAAACATTGAGTTAGTAAAAATGTTAAGAATAATAAATTTCTTCTCTCCCTAACTGACCAGTCAATATGTCATAGTATATCTTTCTTGTCGTCTGTTGGTCTTACCGGATTCTAGGACAAGAATTCATCTAGTCTGGTGGAGTATCCATCACGTGGTGTTACTTGAGGGTACATCACTAGAAGAAGATGCACTATTCCTCGTACGAGGGGATCTTATTTGTACTGCGGATACTATGTAATTTGAATATTTGGTCAGGGTTTACTTGTAGGGGTAAGTATCCTCATGTCAGGTTGTCCTGACAAACCCTCGTACAGAGTGACCGAAGACACTCGAGGATAGTGTCTAGTAGGTAATTCAAACTCCCCAACAGTGTGATGTAATGTGGGCTTAATCAAGTAAGATTTGCTATAAAATATATTTGAAAACAAATATATATATAAGAATAAAAAAAACACTTGTTTTTGTCTTACTTCTCGACGCCGACATATTTCCATTTCTTGCATTCTTGGCCTTTTGGCTAAGATCAAAGTGTAGTATCTGTTCCGATGGATACCGCACCCAATAGACTGGTGTTGTCTTGGCCTTCGAGGCTTGATTTATGCCGACCTATGGGTCTGTCCTGTGCAGTTCTAGGAGGTCCACCCTCCCAGACTTTGCCTCCCCTCTTTGAGGAGGAGTGAGTTTATTGCTTACTGCCTGAGGCGCCCCTACCGGGGAATGCCGACGGGGCTGCCCAGGCAATTTATAAACCCCACTTTCCCGACCCGACCTTGGGTCACATCTTACTTGTGAGAGTAAGATAAAAACTGGCCTAGTGCCTAACTCCTGGAGAGGAGTAAATCAATACTCTTCTATAACTAGTTATGTTGCTTTTTATGCAAGTTGATAGATGTATAGACCTCTGAGTTCAGATTTTAGATTTTATAAAAAGTATTTCATATTCAGATTAATCAAATAGTTACATCATTTGCGGGTGATATATTAAAACATTATGTCATGAAAATGGCCATAGATGTATTTTTTGCTAGTCTGCAACGTTTTTAGTAATGCTATTTTGTTAAACGTTTTTAGCAATGCTATTTTGTTAAACGGTTGGAAATAAACTTTTCTACTTGAATAATAAATCTTTACGCATGAGACCATCACTAACTAATAAAGACATTTACTCATATCGAACTATTTTTCTTTGCGTCTGATAATATTTTCATTGTTCTTTTCTCTGACAAAGTGAGAATAGCCAATTTGATTGGTTGATCATCCCATGGGTATATATTGTGAGCTACGATTTATCACAATAAGAATTGGGGATAACCTCCAGGTCACTATCTTGACGAGCTGTCCAGTTTCGGATAAACAAAACCGACGTGTGATTTCGCAACACTTCCTCTTAAAATCTGTCTAACACGTTTACACATCATATATTTTCAAATATATATATATATATATATATATATATATATATATATATATATATATATGTGTAAATATCGTTTCGTTCATAATGTTAAACGCTCTTATGATGTCAAGCCGTGAAATAAGTGTTAAAATTATCACTGTTTATCTGTCTATTCAGCGGTGGCTGTGGGAGTCTAGATGTCGGGATTTGAGTTGTGACATACTCGGAGCCCGGGGGTTCGAATCACACGAATTGTACTGAATAGTTATATCGCTACGCTGATAGGTCCCGCTTAAAAATGATGAAACGTATACGTACGTTTCTTTTTCCATTTTCTTTTTAGTTTTCGCGAGTTCTTTCAATTTGATTAGTCAAATCATCTTCAGGCGGTGTTAGTTTTAGTTTCTTAATATATATATGTCTTTACTGTTGAATTTTTTTTATATTATAACGGCCAGTAATTTACAACTTAAAAGGACCGTCTATGATATTGAAATGTTACATGAGAGCATGATTACGTTCTAAGAGCGTGCAAGATTCAACATTTTGATTGCTTAACCGCTAAGAATTTGATTACGTGCGAAGCGCGTTTAAGATTCAAACGTATAATTGCTTCATGGCCAGGAATTTGGTAACGTTATATAACTATGCTAGACACTTTAAAATGCTGTGGCTAGTTTCGTAATTCACATTATTGATTGTGGGATGTTTAGTTTTTATGTAGATGGCTTCAAGAATTTGTTATCTTTTGGTGTTGGTATCGTGGTGTATCATTTTAGTATTGTTAACTAGTATGTGTCTATATTGAGAAGGGATCAGTCATGTTTTTTAGGTGTTGGCAAATGAAGCTCGTGTCGGAGAGATGTAAGGTTAGTCTACGTAAAAGTGTTATGGTAGTGAAACCGATGTAAGAATTAGCTTTATTTTCATAGGTGGAGAAACATTCTCCCATGGGGCATTTAAACTTATATATTACATTAGTGTTTCCTAATGTATTTTGGGTATGAGAAGTGTTATTTTTAACTACATAGTCCGATGTTTTCATTTTCTTGTAATAAATGATGAATCTTATGTTATTAGCAGAGTTAATGGAGGATATATAGGGATCTATTATACTTTAAAGGGCTTTTTCATCCATCGGATGCATTTGGTTACAGTAGAATAGATTCATGTAGTAGAAATGATTTAGTTGCTTATTATTAGTATTGTCTATTTTTCTGATCATTCATTTTATTTGTTCGTCTACAATTTAATTTGAAAATTGATTATTAATTAGGACTTGCTTTATGTCATTAAAGCCAAGCTTTTCATGAAGAACCTTGCTTCAAATCCTTGTGATCGGGGAGATCTGCTTCCAGAATGTATCCCTGTAACTTAAAATATCTGATTGATATCAGTATATCTGTTAATGATGTTGTGATGTTGCTTAACTTATCAAGAAACTTGATGCCAGCAACACAGATGGTCCTGAGAATATTGCAGTTAGTGCCCTTATTAATCTGCTGCTGGGACTTGCTCCTATCTGCACTGAGATGTTCAATCGTTACTTAAATCTATCTCAATTATCCATTTCTTCGAGTTACTTTTAACTTTGATAAGTGGTGTATCATTAGTAAAAACACACATATACTAAGATGTACCCATGTATTGAGGACTGTTAAATTTTATACTAAAATAAAAAAAACACGCAATATCTATTAATAAATAATTTTTCGTATCTGTCATTAACCGAAACTATACTATTACGTCTATTAACATTGTACTATTGTACTTATCTTACTAATGGAGATGTGGCATCTGTCTGTCTGAAACCGAAACTATACTATTACTTCTATTAACATTGTACTATTGTACTTATCTTACTAATGGAGATGTGGCATCTGTCTGTCTGAAACCGAAACTATACTATTACTTCTATTAACATTGTACTATTGTACTTATCTTACTAATGGAGATGTGGCATCTGTCTGTCTGAAACCGAAACTATACTATTACTTCTACTAAATTGTATTGTTGTACCATCGTTCAATATTCGATTCCAAGAGTAGTGTGGCATCTGTACTGTATAATAAAATCAAATAAAATCGATTTTCTTTAATGAAAATCAACCCGAATCACGATAACCGACTGTGTATAGGCAAACCACATTGAGGTTTATATTAACAATAAACAATGTGTCTTATAAGCAACATTTATTATTTATTATTTTTCACTTTGTGAATTTTATATATTCCCAGTCACGTACACTCATATACTCTTTGATGTTATAGCAATATCACTTACGAACACACACGTGGCAACCAAAACGCGCGGGAAATCGATGGTAAATTCATCGAAACCAAAAGATTTTCATCCACCTTTCAATACAATTTAATTACCAGTTTCTTTGGTACTTTTATAATAGAGGCTTTTTACATTTTGAATAAAACCTATTTTTTTCAAATGAGATAATGGTTTTAAAAACCTTAAGGTTCACAACTTATCTATCTATCTATCTATCTATCTATCTATCTATCTATCTATCTATCTATATATATATATATATATATATATATATATATATATATATATATATATATATATAGTTTTTGTTCATTGTTCAGTAATAAGTTTGCAATGTTCTTTGTAACCAATAAATTATTTCTCTCTGGTGAAGTTGCGCACAAACGAAAAGACGAAACATTTAAAATAAAACAACCTCAATTTAATACGTAGCCGCTTAGTTCATTTTCAACTATAACAATATACTGTAAGCACACTAAAGCACATACACACACACGCACACAGGCACACACACACATACACACACACACACATATATATATATATATATATATATATATATATATATATATATATATATATATATATATATATATATAAGTCAGTTCATATTATATTCCAATAACCATGGTTTTATTTTATTATTTTTATATTTTCACATTTCCAAAAAACATAACATTTCTGTGAGATATATTTTTTACAGTCCGTTTCATTTGTCTTGCCAAACAACATATTTATGTCAATATCGTCTCTGCAACACTACAAAATCATCAGAAAAAGTTCACAAAAAGTGAAACGTTCTTGGATTAAAGTGTCTTGAAAAAAAAACTACACTATACAGAAGTACATTTTTGGGTGAAAACAAACAAACAACAAATAAAAAGAGAGAAAAAACTACACGTGGGGAACCCACTAATACGCCATTTACCATGGTTATTGGAATATAATATGAACTGACTTATATTTGCTCTGTTATCAATAATTGACAATCATTGAGCTGAATCTTTTTAGGAGACTACACAGTAAAAGGGACTAATGGTATATGCTTATACATATATTGTCATTAATAATTATATATATATATATATATATATATATATATATATATTTATAAATATATATATATATATATATATATATATATATATATATATATATATATATATATATATATATATATAACCAGGTAGTCCTAGCATTACTCAGGATTGAACGAGGAGCCCTACGCGTTCTAGTACCAAACATATACAACCATACTCTAATTTTGATTCTTACTTGTTACATTAATTATATTCAGTCTTTAGAAAAGGTATTATGACCAGAAAGCTATATTTTCTGAATAAAATCATATATATAGTAGACCACTATAAGCGGACGATTTCTGCTAGTCGAATGGATCTAAAGGAAAAAGGGAATATGTAGATTTTTAGACAATCCGTGTAGATCATGTCTTAGCGAGAACTTTTAAATCTTGACGTTTAAACACACACAGAATCAATTAAATTGAATAAGAAAAATGGCTACGAATTGAAGATATAGTTGAATTTTGGATAGCTACTAAAAATATAATTTTAAAATGTTTTGAACAAACATGAACCAAAGAATAATAATCATAGTTGATATCAACAGTTCAAGATGAACCTATGTGTTAAGCAGAGGACAATTTGTTATACTGATTGATAGGAGTTAGCGTAGCTGAGTATGTATGCAATAAAACAAATAGCTTGAAGTACTAGTGGACATTGTTTAAACAATAGAAGTGAGGAAAATGGGTCTGAGTGTTTTGTATTTAGTAGAGTATTTATTAAAGTAGTAATATTTTTTGAAAACTACTTAAAATTTACAGCCGCTTGACAAACTGTCTGTCCGAAAGAGAAAAAAAAAACTATTATTGAGATGCGTATTAAAAGCGACCCGATAATTTCACCCATTTTGCTTATAAGAAGATACGCCTAACTATTATTACTGAAGTCGGGAATTGTGACTTGATGTTAATCCATAACAATTTGAAAAAGAAAAAAAAGAAAAAGAAAATGAAAACTTTGCCAATGTCTATGGGATTTTTTTATGGAAATTCTAGTTTCCTTTTTTAGAGTGGTGGCCATTTTGAATATTCAATTAACTTGGATAAATTAATTTGCATAATTCTCGTGACCGCATTTTCCAACGGAAGATCAAACATTTTTATGAAATAACAAAATGTTGTTTATTTTTTTGTGCACGGAGAAATTTATGAAGAAAATTTCTCCTGGCCGTATTCAGGTACAAAAACAAACAAATGACGGGTATTTTTAAGATGCGTTAATTCAATCTGCGCATTAAGCGATGAAAAAAAGTTTTTCTATTAGATCATCACATATCCGCCCTAAGAGCCACTCGAGGATAACGATGAAGAGCACTATGGGAGTACTAAAATAATAAATAGTATCAACTGCGTTCGATTATTTATCGGATTTTTTTCAATTTTTATCATAAGGGAAGCCGTCCTGCGGGTATGTGTTTCACAGGCAGGATATCGTTGACAAGAATCATTGTCTATGGAAGGCCCACATGACGCTAGGCACAGGTAGGAAGACTAGAAAGTCCTTTATCGTTGTGGTAGTAGACGAATTCTTGCAGGAACCAATGATTAAACCTACATCGAACAGCATCCATTGAAATAACGATAGAAAACGTCTCTTCTTGTAGGGACGAAACGAGACACCATCTCTAAATTTCGAAGTCATTTCAAACTTAAGCTTGACTGCCTAACGATAATATAATTTAAAAAAAACATACGTGACAGGCCAACAAAAATTCGCAAGACAGACCGATAAAAATGATATGTCAAACAGTATGGCCGGCCCACGGAAATGCTTTTTAAAACATAATTGACAGACAGATAGATAGACTAACCTACGGACTTCTTAGACAGATGCATGGACAAATGTTAACTTTTTTTAAAATTAAATGTGAAATATCGCCAAAAATATATAAAAGTCCAGTGTTAATTAGCGGGCAAAATTCTATTTGAAACTGAAGCGTGACAACATCTCTTATTGAGAATCTGTTACGCATCTAAAATAAGCGCGTTTAGTTTGCAAAAATGCTAATTCACACTAAGGACGCAAAATGCTAATTCACACTAAGAACGCAAAATGCTAATTCACACTAAGAACGCAAAATGCTAATTCACACTAAGAACGTAAAATGCTAATTCAGACTAAGAACGCAAAATACTAATTCACACTAAGATAGCAAAATGCTAATTCACACTAAGAACGCAAAATGCTAATTCACACTAAGACGCAAAATACTAATTCACACTAAGATAGCAAAATGCTAATTCACACTAAGAACGCAAAATGCTAATTCACACTAAGAACGCAAAATACTAATTCACACTAAGATAGCAAAATGTTAATTCACACTAAGAACGCAAAATGCTAATTCACATTAAGATAGCAAAATGCTAATTCACACTAAGAACGCAAAATACTAATTCACACTAAGATAGCAACATGTTAATTCACACTAAGAACGCAAAATACTAATTCACACTAAGATAGCAAAATGCTAATTCACACTAAGAACGTAAAATGCTAATTCACACTAAGAACGCAAAATGCTAATTCACACTAAGAACGCAAAATACTAATTCACACTAAGATAGCAAAATGTTAATTCACACTAAGAACGCAAAATACTAATTCACACTGAGATAGCAAAATGCTAATTCACACTAAGAACGTAAAATGCTAATTCACACTAAGATAGCAAAATGCTAATTCACACTAAGAACGTAAAATGCTAATTCACACTAAGAACGTAAAATGCTAATTCACACTAAGAACGCAAAATACTAATTCACACTAAGATAGCAAAATGCTAATTCACACTAAGAACGCAAAATACTAATTCACACTAAGAACGCAAAATGTTAATTCACACTAAGAACGCAAAATGCTAATTCACACTAAGAACGCAAAATGCTAATTCACACTAAGAACGCAAAATGTTAATTCACACTAAGAACGCAAAATACTAATTCACACTTAGATAGCAAAATGCTAATTCACACTAAGAACGCAAAATACTAATTCACACTAAGATAGCAAAATGTTAATTCACACTAAAAACGCAAAATACTAATTCACACTAAGATAGCAAAATGCTAATTCACACTAAGAACGTAAAATGCTAATTCACACTAAGAACGCAAAATACTAATTCACACTAAGATAGCAAAATACTAATTCACACTAAGAACGCAAAATACTAATTCACACTAAGAACGCAAAATGTTAATTCACACTAAGAACGCAAAATGCTAATTCACACTAAGAACGCAAAATGCTAATTCACACTAAGAACGCAAAATGCTAATTCACACTAAGATAGCAAAATGTTAATTCACACTAAGAACGCAAAATGCTAATTCACACTAAGATAGCAAAATGCTAATTCACACTAAGAACGCAAAATGCTAATTCACACTAAGAACGCAAAATGCTAATTCACACTAAGAACGTAAAATGCTAATTCACACTAAGATAGCAAAATGCTAATTCACACTAAGAACGTAAAATGCTAATTCACACTAAGAACGTAAAATGCTAATTCACACAAAGAACGCAAAATACTAATTCACACTAAGATAGCAAAATGCTAATTCACACTAAGAACGCAAAATACTAATTCACACTAAGAACGCAAAATGTTAATTCACACTAAGAACGCAAAATGCTAATTCACACTAAGAACACAAAATGCTAATTCACACTAAGAACGCAAAATGTTAATTCACACTAAGAACGCAAAATACTAATTCACACTAAGATAGCAAAATGCTAATTCACACTAAGAACGCAAAATACTAATTCACACTAAGATAGCAACATGTTAATTCACACTAAAAACGCAAAATACTAATTCACACTAAGATAGCAAAATGCTAATTCACACTAAGAACGTAAAATGCTAATTCACACTAAGAACGCAAAATACTAATTCACACTAAGATAGCAAAATGCTAATTCACACTAAGAACGCAAAATGTTAATTCACACTAAGAACGCAAAATGTTAATTCACACTAAGAACGCAAAATGCTAATTCACACTAAGAACGCAAAATGCTAATTCACACTAAGAACGCAAAATATTAATTCACACTAAGATAGCAAAATGTTAATTCACACTAAGAACGCAAAATGCTAATTCACACTAAGAACGCAAAATGCTAATTCACACTAAGAACGCAAAATACTAATTCACACTAAGAACGCAAAATGCTAATTCACACTAAGAACGCAAAATGCTAATTCACACTAAGATAGCAAAATGCTAATTCACACTAAGAACGCAAAATGCTAATTCACACTAAGATAGCAAAATGCTAATTAACACTAAGAACGCAAAATGCTAATTCACACTAAGAACGCAAAATGCTAATTCACACTAAGAACGTAAAATGCTAATTCACACTAAGAACGCAAAATACTAATTCACACTAAGATAGCAAAATGCTAATTCACACTAAGAACGCAAAATGCTAATTCACACTAAGAACGCAAAATGTTAATTCACACTAAGAACGCAAAATACTAATTCACACTAAGATAGCAAAATGCTAATTCACACTAAGAACGCAAAATACTAATTCACACTAAGATAGCAAAATGCTAATTCACACTAAGAACGCAAAATACTAATTCACACTAAGAACGCAAAATGTTAATTCACACTAAGAACGCAAAATGCTAATTCACACTAAGAACGCAAAATACTAATTCACACTAAGAACGCAAAATGTTAATTAACACTAAGAACGCAAAATACTAATTCACACTAAGATAGCAAAATACTAATTCACACTAAGAACGCAAAATACTAATTCACACTAAGATAGCAAAATGTTAATTCACACTAAAAACGCAAAATACTAATTCACACTAAGATAGCAAAATGCTAATTCACACTAAGAACGTAAAATGCTAATTCACACTAAGATAGCAAAATGCTAATTCACACTAAGAACGCAAAATGCTAATTCACACTAAGAACGCAAAATGTTAATTCACACTAAGAACGCAAAATACTAATTCACACTAAGATAGCAAAATGCTAATTCACACTAAGAACGCAAAATACTAATTCACACTAAGATAGCAAAATGCTAATTCACACTAAGAACGCAAAATACTAATTCACACTAAGAACGCAAAATGCTAATTAACACTAAGAACGCAAAATGCTAATTCACACTAAGATAGCAAAATGCTAATTCACACTAAGAACGCAAAATACTAATTCACACTAAGAACGCAAAATGTTAATTCACACTAAGAACGCAAAATGCTAATTCACACTAAGAACGCAAAATGCTAATTCACACTAAGAACGCAAAATATTAATTCGCACTAAGATAGCAAAATGTTAATTCACACTAAGAACGCAAAATGCTAATTCACACTAAGAACGCAAAATGCTAATTCACACTAAGAACGCTAAATACTAAGTCACACTAAGAACGCAAAATGCTAATTCACACTAAGAACGCAAAATGCTAATTCACACTAAGATAGCAAAATGCTAATTCACACTAAGAACGCAAAATGCTAATTCACACTAAGATAGCAAAATGCTAATTCACACTAAGAACGCAAAATGCTAATTCACACTAAGAACGCAAAATGCTAATTCACACTAAGAACGTAAAATGCTAATTCACACTAAGAACGCAAAATACTAATTCACACTAAGATAGCAAAATGCTAATTCACACTAAGAACGCAAAATGCTAATTCACACTAAGAACGCAAAATGTTAATTCACACTAAGAACGCAAAATACTAATTCACACTAAGATAGCAAAATGCTAATTCACACTAAGAACGCAAAATACTAATTCACACTAAGATAGCAAAATGCTAATTCACACTAAGAACGCAAAATACTAATTCACACTTAGAACGCAAAATGCTAATTAACACTAAGAACGCAAAATGCTAATTCACACTAAGAACGCAAAATGCTAATTCACACTAAGATAGCTAAATGCTAATTCACACTAAGAACGCAAAATGCTAATTCACACTAAGAACGCAAAATGCTAATTCACACTATGAACGCAAAATGCTAATTCACACTAAGAACGCAAAATGCTTATTCACACTAGGAACGCAAAATGCTAATTCACACTAAGAACGCAAAATATTAATTCACACTAAGATAGCAAAATGTTAATTCACACTAAGAACGCAAAATGCTAATTCACACTAAGAACGCAAAATGCTAATTCACACTAAGATAGCAAAATGCTAATTCACACTAAGAACGCAAAATGCTAATTCACACTAAGAACGCAAAATGCTGATTCACACTAAGATAGCAAAATGCTAATTCACACTAAGAACGCAAAATGCTAATTCACACTAAGATAGCAAAATGCCAATTCACACTAAGAACGCAAAATGCTAATTCACACTAAGAACGCAAAATGCTAATTCACACTAAGAACGCAAAATGCTAATTCACACTAAGAACGCAAAATACTAATTCACACTAAGATAGCAAAATGCTAATTCACACTAAGAACGCAAAATGCTAATTCACACTAAGATAGCAAAATGCTAATTCACACTAAGATAGCAAAATGCTAATTCACACTAAGAACGCAAAATGCTAATTCACACTAAGAACGCAAAATGCTAATTCACACTAAGAACGCAAAATGCTAATTCACACTAAGAACGTAAAATGCTAATTCACACTAAGAACGCAAAATACTAATTCACACTAAGATAGCAAAATGCTAATTCACACTAAGAACGCAAAATGCTAATTCACACTAAGAACGCAAAATGTTAATTCACACTAAGAACGCAAAATACTAATTCACACTAAGATAGCAAAATGCTAATTCACACTAAGAACGCAAAATACTAATTCACACTAAGATAGCAAAATGCTAATTCACACTAATAACGCAAAATACTAATTCACACTAAGAACGCAAAATGCTAATTCACACTAAGAACGCAAAATGCTAATTCACACTAAGAACGCAAAATGCTAATTCACACTAAGATAGCAAAATGCTAATTCACACTAAGAACGCAAAATGCTAATTCACACTAAGAACGCAAAATGCTAATTCACACTATGAACGCAAAATGCTAATTCACACTAAGAACGCAAAAAGCTAATTCACACTAAGAACGCAAAATGTTAATTCACACTAAGAACGCAAAATACTAATTCACACTAAGATAGCAAAATGCTAATTCACACTAAGAACGCAAAATACTAATTCACACTAAGATAGCAACATGTTAATTCACACTAAAAACGCAAAATACTAATTCACACTAAGATAGCAAAATGCTAATTCACACTAAGAACGTAAAATGCTAATTCACACTAAGAACGCAAAATACTAATTCACACTAAGATAGCAAAATGCTAATTCACACTAAGAACGCAAAATGTCAATTCACACTAAGAACGCAAAATGTTAATTCACACTAAGAACGCAAAATGCTAATTCACACTAAGAACGCAAAATGCTAATTCACACTAAGAACGCAAAATATTAATTCACACTAAGATAGCAAAATGTTAATTCACACTAAGAACGCAAAATGCTAATTCACACTAAGAACGCAAAATGCTAATTCACACTAAGAACGCAAAATACTAATTCACACTAAGAACGCAAAATGCTAATTCACACTAAGAACGCAAAATGCTAATTCACACTAAGATAGCAAAATGCTAATTCACACTAAGAACGCAAAATGCTAATTCACACTAAGATAGCAAAATGCTAATTCACACTAAGAACGCAAAATGCTAATTCACACTAAGAACGCAAAATGCTAATTCACACTAAGAACGTAAAATGCTAATTCACACTAAGAACGCAAAATACTAATTCACACTAAGATAGCAAAATGCTAATTCACACTAAGAACGCAAAATGCTAATTCACACTAAGAACGCAAAATGTTAATTCACACTAAGAACGCAAAATACTAATTCACACTAAGATAGCAAAATGCTAATTCACACTAAGAACGCAAAATACTAATTCACACTAAGATAGCAAAATGCTAATTCACACTAAGAACGCAAAATACTAATTCACACTAAGATAGCAAAATGCTAATTCACACTAAGAACGCAAAATGCTAATTCACACTAAGAACGCAAAATGCTAATTCACACTAAGAACGCAAAATGCTAATTCACACTAAGAACGTAAAATGCTAATTCACACTAAGAACGCAAAATACTAATTCACACTAAGATAGCAAAATGCTAATTCACACTAAGAACGCAAAATGCTAATTCACACTAAGAACGCAAAATGTTAATTCACACTAAGAACGCAAAATACTAATTCACACTAAGATAGCAAAATGCTAATTCACACTAAGAACGCAAAATACTAATTCACACTAAGATAGCAAAATGCTAATTCACACTAAGAACGCAAAATACTAATTCACACTAAGAACGCAAAATGCTAATTAACACTAAGAACGCAAAATGCTAATTCACACTAAGAACGCAAAATGCTAATTCACACTAAGATAGCAAAATGCTAATTCACACTAAGAACGCAAAATGCTAATTCACACTAAGAACGCAAAATGCTAATTCACACTATGAACGCAAAATGCTAATTCACACTAAGAACGCAAAATGCTTATTCACACTAAGAACGCAAAATGCTAATTCACACTAAGAACGCAAAATACTAATTCACACTAAGATAGCAAAATGTTAATTCACACTAAGAACGCAAAATGCTAATTCACACTAAGAACGCAAAATGCTAATTCACACTAAGAACGCAAAATACTAATTCACATTAAGAACGCAAAATGCTAATTCACACTAAGAACGCAAAATGCTAATTCACACTGAGATAGCAAAATGCTAATTCACACTAAGAACGCAAAATGCTAATTCACACTAAGATAGCAAAATGCTAATTCACACTAAGAACGCAAAATGCTAATTCACACTAAGAACGCAAAATGCTAATTCACACTAAGAACGCAAAATACTAATTCACACTAAGAACGCAAAATGCTAATTCACACTAAGAACGCAAAATGCTAATTCACACTAAGATAGCAAAATGCTAATTCACACTAAGATAGCAAAATGCTAATTCACACTAAGAACGCAAAATGCTAATTCACACTAAGAACGCAAAATGCTAATTCACACTAAGAACGCAAAATGCTAATTCACACTAAGAACGTAAAATGCTAATTCACACTAAGAACGCAAAATACTAATTCACACTAAGAACGCAAAATGTTAATTCACACTAAGAACGCAAAATACTAATTCACACTAAGATAGCAAAATGCTAATTCACACTAAGAACGCAAAATACTAATTCACACTAAGATAGCAAAATGCTAATTCACACTAATAACGCAAAATACTAATTCACACTAAGAACGCAAAATGCTAATTCACACTAAGAACGCAAAATGCTAATTCACACTAAGAACGCAAAATACTAATTCACACTAAGAACGCAAAATGCTAATTCACACTAAGAACGCAAAATGCTAATTCACACTAAGAACGCAAAATGCTAATTCACACTAAGATAGCAAAATGCTAATTCACACTAAGAACGCAAAATGCTAATTCACACTAAGAACGCAAAATGCTAATTCACACTAAGAACGCAAAATGCTAATTCACACTAAGAACGCAAAATACTAATTCACACTAAGAACGCAAAATGCTAATTCACACTAAGAACGCAAAATGCTAATTCACACTAAGATAGCAAAATGCTAATTCACACTAAGATAGCAAAATGCTAATTCACACTAAGAACGCAAAATGCTAATTCACATAAAGAACGCAAAATGCTAATTCACACTAAGAACGCAAAATGCTAATTCACACTAAGAACGTAAAATGCTAATTCACACTAAGAACGCAAAATACTAATTCACACTAAGAACGCAAAATGTTAATTCACACTAAGAACGCAAAATACTAATTCACACTAAGATAGCAAAATGCTAATTCACACTAAGAACGCAAAATACTAATTCACACTAAGATAGCAAAATGCTAATTCACACTAATAACGCAAAATACTAATTCACACTAAGAACGCAAAATGCTAATTCACACTAAGAACGCAAAATGCTAATTCACACTAAGAACGCAAAATGCTAATTCACACTAAGATAGCAAAATGCTAATTCACACTAAGAACGCAAAATGCTAATTCACACTAAGAACGCAAAATGCTAATTCACACTATGAACGCAAAATGCTAATTCACACTAAGAACGCAAAATGCTAATTCACACTAAGAACGCAAAATGCTAATTCACACTAAGAACGCAAAATGTTAATTCACACTAAGATAGCAAAATGCTAATTCACACTAAGAACGCAAAATGCTAATTAACACTAAGATAGCAAAATGCTAATTCACACTAAGAACGCAAAATACTAATTCACACTAAGATAGCAAAATGCTAATTCACACTAAGAACGCAAAATACTAATTCACACTAAGATAGCAAAATGCTAATTCACACTAAGAACGCAAAATGCTAATTCACACTAAGGACGCATCTAAAAATACTTATTTGTGGGTTTTATGTGCATCCACGGATAAGCGAGGCTAAAATGATTTAGCAAGAGAACGTTAAGTTGAAACTTGCCAAAGTCAAAAAATGCTGAAATGAAGAATACAGAAGACACAGAAGATATGGATAACAGATAATATGTATTAATACTGTTAAATTCAACAATAATATAAAGACGTCTTGCAAAACTGATTGTGTTTGCGGCTTTAACAAGTGCAACTAATAAAAATGTTCGGAGTCTAAAATAGACGGTCCCCTGAATCTTTTAGATTCTAAAGTCGTCACATTCAAATTAACGTGTTGTCTGGACTACGAACAGATTAAAAAGAGAAAGATTAAGGATTTATTTTTATTCAACACGCCAAAATAAAGGAAACTCGTCTGGACCAATAATTTAGGGCTTTTTCAGAATAGGAGGGGGTGTTGTGATGGACAAGAAGAGAATCATTTGGAGAAGAGCTAACTCTTTTTTTCATGAGGCTTCTTATAAGATATGCGGTGGCGTATCTCCAAAAAAATACTTATTTGTACATGTTATCGAAATGATATAAAGGGCAACATATTGCATAATTACATAGTGGATGCACCACTTTATGGATAATGTGACAGTTCAATATGAAAGTGTTGTAAGGAATGGGTTATGTTCTCCGATTGTATGAGTTGATTCTGTGGTCAAAAATGAAATTCAATGCAAAAAAATCCAGAAGTGTTACATATGTAAAAGGCAAAGCGAACGAAGTTCGGTATAAGATAGAAGTTGACATGATACTAACTGTTAAAGAAGAGTAAGTAACGTGTTTAAGAAGATGGTACGAGAGTGTATTAAATGACAGACGTAAAGGAGGTTGAAATACAACAGCAAGAAGAGGAGGAACTACAAACTATACGAAAAGACTGATCTACCTGGGAAATTCAAATGTTGGTGCTTACAGTATGCGTTGTACCCCAGGTAAATGTGGCCTTTACAGATGAGATACCATTTACTCGAGTTAAAAGAATAAAATAGCGATGCTGAATATATATGAAAAAAAGTCGCTTATCTCTTAATAGACTTCACGAATGGCCTATGCTGGAAATCTCATTTCTTTGATCAATCATAACTCAAAAACCAATGAACCAAATTAGTTACAACTTTGCACAAAATGTGTAAAATTTCAGCATCATTAGTCAATGCAACCCAGAGATCCAGAAAGTTCAATCATGAAATCATGTTATCTATGTGTACGTATGTGCCACCCTGTATCTCATCAACTATTTGATGGATTAAGTTGATTTTCGGCAGAGATAGGGGTTCTAGGGTCTAGTTGATGGCATTTTAATTTCAGTTTACCATATACCTTAGTTTTACAGAAAATTCTAAAAAAACTTATGAGAAGGCATTGTATTGAGGCATAGCCTTTGCAAAAGTAGTGTCATTCCATTAAAATTGCCAGTATACTGAAATCATATGCCCTCAATAGGGTTAAGATGAAAATTCATATACACTAAATGTACAAAAGCAAGGAAATTCCCAAATGTTTACACTTTTATTGTTATTAAGGGTATGACTACATATCAACCAAACCATTTCATTATCACATCACTACAGAATAAATCTCTATGCATGAGTGGATGAAGTGTGTGAGGTGCACTAAAGAAAACATTCATACCAGTAAAATACATAGCCCTGTTGTGCTCGCATACCCTTAATGACCATAAAAGTGTATACTGGCATTTTTCATGGAATAATACTTCTATATTTAGAAGAAATAATCACATCACAAGCACTGTCTTTGATGATCACAACAAGATGTAAATATCGGTTATCTTGAACATCTTTCCTAATTTTATCACGATAATCTCCTCATCTAGCGATATGAATCCTATTCTAAAGTGAAGTTTGATGCATTGCCCGCAACTTACGGACCGGTAAAAACCACTTCGTGTAGAGACTCTACGACGCGTCTGCAAACGGGGAACTCATTGTTTATGTATGCAACTCTATTTGACCGTCATATTTACTCTCCTTTTTTAGGAATGCAGTCATATAATGAACAAAAAAACGGTTGATGGGTGGCAGCTTTTTTGTTTCCTTCGTCATATAACAAGACATTCGACACAAGGAATATATTTCCATAAATATAAATATGTCTGCCGAAAACACACACACATGCTCGTGCGTGCATGTGTATAATGAATATGAATAAGAAATATATTGATATCCATCGAATTATTTACAAAACTGAATGCAAGATAATCATGTTTTCAGATTTATTTGCATGATTTTTGTTTTGAATAAATTAACAGATCTATCCCGTGTCCAATCGCTGCAATATCCCATCCTTATGCTAGTTTTACAAGTACTTTAATGAAATGTACTCCGATGGACTTGTAGCTCTGGTGCCCCCTCGACGTAAATACACTCGATTCACCCGACAATCAGCTGAATCCCATCTATTGACTGTTGAGGTCCTCAGATGCTGAATGGCTTTCTACTCCAGAAGATTCTTCCCTCGTGCTGACGGCCTTTGAAACTCTCTCCCTGCTTCTTGTTCATCAGAAGCCAACAAGAGTTATGTATGTATTACTGGTAAATATAACTTTGAAAATTTATATTCATAGAAAAAACTTTTTTGTCTGTCTAAAATCATCCTAATTCGGGACAACAAAAGTAATTTTATAAAAAAAAATGTGGAAATACTCAAATGTTCAAAGGTAATCGAAGAAGTCCGAGTATTCCAATCAGTAGCAATCAAAAAAATCCGTGTATTCCGAATGCGTAAATATCTGTGGAATATTGAATAACAGACATACATAACACTCTAAACAAATAACGCGTTCAAACGAGAGTGACACGTGACTTCACATTTCCGAAAACGATGACAACAGAAGCTGAAGAGAGCCGGATGGCTAAGTACTTCTGTACTTGAAACCGACGGTACGAATGTTGTACTAATTTTTCGGTACCAAAATAAATAAATAAATATATATATATATATATATATATATATATATATATATATATATATATATATATATATATATATATATATATATATATAAACAGCTGATGATGGTAAACGCTTAAGGTCTTCTGTTTTTGTTTCACTCTTAGATAATAACCCCCCTTTTTTTTTTACTTATATTTTTTCATTTATTAATTTTCCAACGAATGTTAAGTCTGCAATATCTTGGATTTAGTTAGTTTGTCTGGGAATTTAAACTGCATTTTACTTTTTTTTTTAATGACTCAAAGCTTCTTTAGACTATATATATATATATATATATATATATATATATATATATATATATATATATATATATATATATATATATAAAGAGGTGTACTAAAAGCGAACTTTTAGGAAAGGTAAAACCCTGTGCACTCTAATTATTCTTCCCCTCCTGTTTTTACTTCTAAATAATTCTTCTCACTCTTTTAATAGCCTCGATTATTCCCCCCTTGTTTTACCTCGCCCTTCGCACATTTCTCTCAGACTACCCAACCCCCAACCCGCACTCGCTCTACATCTTTTAACCCCCATAGTATTTACTTTTAACTGCGATCTCCACTCTCCCTCTGGCTTAATCTTTTGTCACTTCTTTAACCTTGTATATCTCTTATGTCTTCCGGCCTTCACTAACCTATTTAACAATTTTCTTAATTAACCTCCATATAACTTTTTTGAATAAAATTTCAAAGTTTATATTTTCCCATATCTATTTGAACTAGCATCCCGTAACTGCTTATTTCACTTCAACCTTAATTTTTTCCACCTTGGAGATTCCCATTCGGGATATCCTCTCGAGGTCTTGTTTTCCTTTTTCTTTTTCCTTATTCTAATCTTCATTCTTGAGCTCTAATCTTATCGACTTTTCCCTCATTCTATTATTAGTATCTTATTTTTATTATTTTTTATTTTTTATTCTTTCGGTCAATCCTTAATTTTCCCTGCGAGCTTAAGACTAATCTTATTATCAATTTTTCATTCTTTATTTTTTATTTTCTTATTTCTACTTTTTATACTATTTTTATCTTTGTTTTTTATCTTTACTCTTTTAATTTTTAACTCATTTTTCTAGTTCTACCCTTCATATATATTTTGCCTCATTGTTTATATCTAAGGTCATTTGATTTAACATCTAAACTCCGAACTCTGTTCTTATACATATTCTGATATTTTAACCCCTTATCCTAACATTCGTTAACTTACCCCCACTCCTTTCTTCCCCTTTTCTAGTTGAATCCTAATTCGCGCTAACTTCCAATTTCAACTTTATGTTTCACCCCCCACTTTCACACTCTTAGTTTTATCCGCATTCCTTCTCCGCATCGATCCCTTTCTCTTCCCCCCCTCTCTTTCCTCGTACCCGTCCCTTTCTCCTCCCACACACCCCTTACCCGTTCCTCCCCTGCCTACTGGTCGCATATTATATTCTTGTTTTCACTGTCTTTGCTTTCCTTCATTTATAGCCGGCTTTCTCAACTGGGCAGGCTTTAAATATTCTCGCTGCCCCTTTTTCCCACTTTAAAACACTTTCCTTTGTCATCTCTGCCCAGGAAGTATCTTTAATGGCGAATATTTTCCACCTTAATCTCCTCTGACGCCTGCCTGCATCATCGAATGTACCTCTTATTGGACTTTTTACCCTTTTTGGATTTTCTATTTTCGCCGTACCTGAAGTTGTGACTTCTTGGAATTTAACTTTGAAACCTCTCTCACTACTTCTCGTGCCTCTAACGACCTACCTATCTACATCTTATTCTCTCCGCTGGACTCTTCGACACCGGACTTTTTGGCAATCGGACATTTGCTTGCACCCAGGCACAGTTTTGCCCTGCGTTTCTTTCCCTACAACTTTTATTTCATTTTTTCAAATTTTAAATCTTGGCCATTGCCAACTTATCTATCCCAGCGACTTCCTCTGATGATAAGATTTTGATCTTTGAAAAGCCTGGCTTAAGGAAAATTTAACTTGAATAAATTGCCTTTTTGCGGAATATACCTTGCTTTGAACTTTTGAATTGAATTTTGATTTGGCTTTTGCTTTCTCTAATTCCTTTCCATTCTTCTTCATATATATATATATATATATATATATATATATATATATATATATATATAGACAAAGAGAGAGAGAGTAAGAGAGAGAGAGAGAGAGAGAGAGAAAAAGATTGATATATATAGATAGAGAGAGAGAGAGATAGAGAGATAGAGAGAGAGTGAGAAAGAGCCAGAGAGAGAGAGAGAGAAAGAGAGAGAGAAAGAGAGAGAGAGAGAGAAAGAGAGAGAGAGAAAGAGAGAGAAAGAGAGAAGGAGATTGATATAGATAGATAGATAGAGATAGATAGAGAGAGAGTGAGAAAGAGCCAGAGAGAGAAAGAAAGTAAGAGAGAGAAAGAGAGAGAGAGAAAGAGAGAGAGAGAAAGAGAGAGAGAGAGGTGGATGTAGAGCACACTGATAGAAGAAATAATGATTTCAACTGAAATACTCTAAAGTTATAAATATCGTAAACTAGTAGACAAATGAAATCATTCATTTAAACGATATAATTCTCCTCTCTATTCCTGTCGATAGCTCGTTAGGTTAGATGTAAAATCATCCGACACCATTCGTCACGTCTGTAAAAGATCTTGGATTCGGGTTCAAAATCTATAGGCTTATATGCTTGCTACGTCTAGTCACATTGTTAAGTCGGAAAACGACGAAACAGTAGTGAATGTATGAAGTAAAGTTTCGTTTTATGAAAACTTATCAGTGTAATATTTATCTAACTAATGCACCAACCTCTAAGCTGCAGTCACCACTGACTGCGAAACTCCTACATCCCAACTGTCGCGGTCGACGTACTTGCCGATAATGTTGAAGACATGTTATTGTATTTAATTACGCTAATCACTTTCAGTAGAAGATGCAAGTCCTTTTGGGATAGAATAGTGCATATTAGTCTCCATATCAGAGTGATAATATTAACATCCACAGACACGGATTAATCAGTGTGGTTTTATTCAACTAACGCACATTCACTTAGACTCAAACTTTGTAGTTTAAGTCATCCCTGATTGAGTCATCGGTTGGCTTACATATTGTAATAAATTAGGGGAAATTGACAGCATTTATTTATGCTAATCGATTTCCGTAAAGGATTACATTTTTTTTTTCAAAGGAAGAATCTCCCATATTTCTAGAGTAGAAATCGCCTTTTTTAAAATCCGATTGCTCTTACTGAAAAGTGCGAATATGAGTTTTTAGTTTTATTCGGTAAACATATTGACCTCGATGTTCGAACCTAGACTTTCATTGAAAGTGTAACTACTATATAATTTTGTTTTTAAGAGTTTCCTTTTTCTTCTCAAGTATTTTCTTCTTCTTCTTCTTCTTCTTCTTCTTCTTCGTCTTCTTCTTCTTCTTCTTCTTATTATTATTATTATCATGTGTACTCACTTGGAGATCTGCCACACGTCAGCGTCAGTGATTGATCATTCATAAAAATCGGTGGTTGAGCCTGGAGTCTGAGTGACAAGAAGCCTCCCAAGAGTTCCAGTACTCTCTTGCTCTTTTCGATAATTATTGCAAATAACTTTGCGTTTACCATTGGTTTTGTTTCTAGTAAATACCATTGATATCCAATGGTAGATGGGAGGCAATACACCTCCAGGTCCCAGTACTCTCCGAACTCTTCCAGTGGAGGTATTTTTTAGTGCTCTCCATATTCGGTCTTTTACCGTCCTTGACCCTAACACAAATATTTGATGCCATCACTTTTTCGGGAAGGGGCAGTTCCTCTGTGTTTTTTTCCTATTGTAACTTCAATGTGACTAGTAACCGTTCGTAGATATGCGGTTTGGTTTCCGCATTCGAGGATTTTCCTTAACATTGTAGCTGTTTTCATCATTGCCGTCATTTTATATGGTCTCAGTAACCCCTTTGAACCCAATTTTTCCTAGTCTTTTTTCCAGTTTTTTAGGGTCTGTTCCTTCTGCTTCTACGATTATTGGTATTTTTTTCTTTCTTTGTTTCATATTCCTTTCAGTTCTCTGGCAAGTTCCAGTGCCCTACGATTATATCCCTTTCAATTCTCTGGCGAGTTCTGTGTATTTGTTTCGTGTTTCCGTCTCCTTGATCTTAACTCTGTGTCTGTCAGAACGGCAAAATCTACGATTTGACAGGATTTTTCCTTCCTTTTGACTATCATGAAATACGGTCTTCTTGCTTGTATGAATTTGTCTCTCCATGTCCCAGAGTATTTTGTGATTTTCGTTTTCCAGTACTCTTTCTGGTTTATGTTTTACGATTTTCTCACGTGTTGTAGATGCAGTCGTTTGCATTGTTCCTAGTGTACTGCTTTATCCACACAGTCATGTCTGTTCTTGCATTAGGTTAAGGATAGTTTGCTGCATTCACATATGTGATTTACTGTTTCGTTTTTTTTACTTGTTTCCTGAGTTTTATCCATTTTAGCTTTTATGTAGTTCGTCATAATCGCGTTGTTCTGTGCAGCTCTCAGTAAAGATTATGTTTTTTTCTGATCAAGTTCATTTTCTTAGCTTTGCCCAGGAATGTTGGTTGGTCCCTTCTCTAGCCATTCTTATGAAACGTCCATATAGCTATTTCATTTTTCTCTTCTTGTCTTTTTGTTTCCGGTTTCGGTTCTTCCAGAGTTGTTCATTTGGACGGTGTCTCTTGCTGAGATTATCAACCCTTCTGTTTCTTGGGTTATGTATTTCCCCAGCTCTTTTTTGTATTTCCCCACAGTCTTCTATACTTCGTTTCTTTACTCTTTTATTTCTGTAGATTTGATTGTGTCTGCTTCAAGAACTCTCAAATATCTGTTCGCCTAGAACCCTCATATCCTATTAGTTGGGCAGTTCCATTTCCTCTATATATCAATTTTCTCCCTTCTCATCTCTAGCAATGCACATTTTGCATTCAAAATTACATTTGAATCTCTTGGCTTTTTGTATTTTGCAACAGCTTAAGGTCGTCCGTGTATATGAGGTGGTTTATTCTTTAATCTGTATCTGTAAACTTGTATCCGGCATCACATTTGCTGAGTAGGTAGTTGAGTGGGATCATGGCTACGATAAATACACGTGGTGTTAGAGAGTCTCTTTAAAAGATGCATCTCTGTATTTCTATCTCAGTAATGCGTTGCCCTTCAGCTGTAAGTTCTAGACTCCATGTTTCTATTGCTTTCTTAATCTCATTAATAATCTTGCCGGGTATCTTGTATACAATCTAGCATTCACATATGCATGCTTGATAGATTCTGTTGTAGTTAAACTTTTTTCTGCTTTTTATCTCTTTCAGAATCTTTTTATTACCATTTCCGGCATCCTTCTTATTCCTAAGGGAGCAGTCCACGAATGTTCAGGGAGTAGTAGATTTGTTCCTTCAGTTGTGCTTTTAGGAGTTTCCACAATGTTGGTAAACCGGTTATTGGTCTATAGTTGCTTGGGATCGCTCCCTTTTTTGCGTCTTTTTATATTAACGTTTGTCTTTTATTCTTTGATGATACATCTTCTTAGTTTCTGCGCTAGCGTTTCATGTAGGGTCGTGACATTTTTAAAACCAGTATGCTCGTGTCTCATCGTGGCTTGGTGTTTTCCAGTTTGCCATTTTTCTTGAGGTGTCTTTATTGCTTCTTAATTAATTTCTGATTTTGTGCATTCTTTAATTTTCTGTAGTTCATATTTAATGTGGTTCAGCCATTTGGCATTTTTGTTGTGTTTTGAGTATTTCACCATATCCTGCTCTAAAAATGTTTTGTCTTTCTCGGGTTCGGTTGTTCTGTTGTTCTTTCTCCGTTTACTTTTTTGTAAAACTGAATTTCATTGTTTTCAAAAATTCTTTTCTGTTTGTGCTGTTCCAATTTGTATCTGTATCGTCTCAGTCTTCCTTCTTTTGCTGTTATCTTTTGTTTTAGTTCTTCATATTTCTTATTTAGCCTTTCCTTCCAAGTTAGATTTCCGCTCTTCCATCGTTTCCTGTTAAAAGTCATCATGTTTATGGTTTTAGCTTCCTTTTGAAGTTTGGTTATCTGATTTTCCACCGAGGCTTTTCCGGTCTGTTCTTTTGACGAATGTTCCTTTCTCTTTTAAGTTTCATGGGTATTGATCCTCTCGCATATATCAAGTTGTTTCAGTCAGTAATACCATCTGTTTACCTGTACACGAGGAGTCTGTTTACTTTCCCTGTTTCTAATTTTGATTTCTTCCAATCTTAGTTCCTAAGGGATGGGATTATTATTATTATGATTATTATTAGTATTAGTATTAGTAGTAGCAGTAAGAATATTCCAGGTATTTCCAGGGCTTTGAAAAGAAGCTACAATTTTAAATCATGTTAAAATTTCAATCTGTAATATTAGCGAATTTGTAACTTTAAAAAAATTGACCTTAAAAAAGAAAGTGTGATAAATATTTACTTGTAATTTTAAAAATCAATTCAAGTTTTTTAAAATGTAGTATCGAATTTCTAATTTCATTCGTTCCTGTGTTTGTTCATTGTAAGTGTAAAATGTTCTTTTTACTTATTAATTTTATTTTAGTTTAAAAAATTAAGAATGGAATTAATAAATTCTTTTTAATTTCGAAAAGTTTGCTCGAACAAAACACGAAAGATGCATCGGTTAATCATGATTTTGCTGATATTGCATATTTCTCTGCTTCATTGTTGGAATGTTTTTAATTTCTTTGAATACTGAGGCAATGTTTGACGCATTCAGTGCTCCGGGCGCTTATAATCTTTTTAAACTCTGTTAAAGGTTTATTTTATTCATGTGATGGTGTTTATTCGATAGGAATTAAAATCTTCAGTAGAACTTTTTAAATGCGAGTCCTTTAATCTTTGTAGTTTCATTATCGAGTTTAGTTATAATATAGATTATATTTTTTACGGTTCTATCTTTTCAGTCGAAATCGCTCAAGACAAGGCATGTAGCCACTTGATGTACATAGCTAACAAGAACACATATAATTATCGCAAAGACAGGAGATTCCTATTGACCTTAATCTTGAAAAGACTAAGCAGGAAGAGAGCTCCACAAGCCTGCAGTTCTCTGATAGAAACTACCGGAATAGGAAGCTGGTTTCAATGAAGTATCGGAACAGCGAATTTATAGAGACCACTAGACCAATGAGTCAAACTAGCTTGAACAAAATAATAGATCACAAAATTCTGAAGAACACATACTTTTCAGAGATATGGTATAGAGATTAAGAAAGGGTGGGACAATCACATTACTAATACGGTTCTTCATCTTATCAAGAACCCACAAATGGGACAGAGATTCACCAGCTCAAATATGACAACATTACTTCATACATTCTCTAATCTTCTTGTCTTAAAATGATGTTCCCGAATGTATTTTTGTTTCAAATATTATGTGGAAAGTTAAAGTCGGAATTGCCAGAGTTCATGACAATATTCCTGGAGAATATTGACAATCTTGTTTTATCTAATTACGAAAATGGTGTCAATGGAGCAAGTGAGGGTACATAAGTTCTTCTCCGAATCTCTTTAAATCTAGGAAACACTATCTTAAATCGATCAAGTATTAATATAAATATCGAAAGAAGTCATCAAAAGTAAAATCTGGTTTTCTAATAACATGACTAATGTGTGACAGAAATCACTACCTGAACATATTTATGTATCTACATTTTGTTACCAACCATACTGAGCATCAAACCGCTTATAATATCTATCTATCTATCTATCTATCTATCTATCTATCTATCTAACTATCTATCTATCTATCTATCTATCTATCTATCTATCTATCTATCTCTCTCTCTATATATATATATCTATATATATATATAAGAAAAATATATAAGAAAAGCATACTCAATCGGAACAGAACTTGATTAAACAGATCTTGAAAATACAAATGACTCAATATTCTATCGGGCTGAGCTATAAAAATAATAATACAAATTAATTACTTCACTATTTAACCAACGATTTAACAAAAATATTAATAAGTAAAATATAACTTGTTCCATGGGGGTCTATTAACAAGCAACACAATCACGAACACATATGGATTAAAACATGTGAAAATGCGATGTCATGTGTATAAATGCTGTTTATTCTCCTGGTTCGATTTTCGATTCATGGGTGTCAGATAAACTTCTTATGATCGACGATGAAACTGCTGTAAAGTGCTATTTTTCTATCATTTATCTAATATATAAAGATGTCGTTGAATTTCAGGGCTTTTCATCGATAGCAATTTATCTGATAAATTATTGATTATTCTGACTCAACAATTTATATATATATGTATATGTACACAATGAAACATATACAACATATAAAGAAAAAGAGTTGAATATAGCCACACTCTTTATATTAAACATACATATATACATATTAAAACCAGAGTTTATGAATAAATAATTAATCATGCATATATATGGATATATATATATATATATATATATATATATATATATATATATATATATATATATATATATATATATATATAGTGTTCAATAAATATATATTGTGTTGTTTATGATGAATACATGTTATGGCACTTTACCTATACGGACTTCTTGAATTTTCTAATCACCATAAATACTGGGAGCACCTGCTTCTCAGTATTGGAATACACCAGTCTATACTGGCAGTCACGACTGATGTACAACCACCGTTGTTCTTTGTTATGTTATGCTGTTATTCATTATACTTGTTTTCTCCAAACTCCAAGTTCGTGTCTTCCTTCCGGACCCTTTAGAGGACCACAGCAACCCGCGAAAATGTGCAGCAATGGAATCTTGAGAACCTTAATATGAACGCAACAACAACTGGCGACGAGATATAGTAATGATTCGTGAGCACCTTAAAAATACGTCAGATACAGTAAGAGATTCTTCAGAACCTAAACATTGACGCCACGAAATATACTAAGTTTTTTTTGAGAACCTTAAAAAAGACAAACGTGGAGAAACCAATGTCAAATTCACCAGACAACGTCCTTGTTCTAAAAACTGGCTTTACCGGCGAACCAAAAATAACGAAAAACAGTTAAAACGCCAACTTATTGTCTCTCAAAGAAGAAAGGTCAGTGATTTAAAAAGAATTCTATTCTAACATTGTGTTGAATTTGAAGGGAATACATTATATTTTCTTTTCTCTCCAAATGAGAAAAGTCCTGCAGCCGAACGAAAAACTTTAAAGCTTTTATTTCCTGTTGACTAATGTGCTGACCGGAAATTCTACGGTTACGTTAAAGGTGTACTACAAAGATATTTTGTCGAAGATAAACAGTTTTCTTTTTCTTTTTACAACTTTTTATAACGTTTAGCAGCGTAACATAAAAGAAGAAACCGTACCCTATGAAGACACATTTTAAACATGGAAGAGTTTAAATCAACCGAAACAGAACTCCTAAAATACCGAATGCAGCAACAACAAACGACAAAAGAAAGACTTATTGAACAAAAATAAAGAAACTGAAGAAAGAAAACTGAAAATGAAGACAGATTTATAAAGCTTCTACTAAAATAAAATAGAAGCCGACGAAAGACTTCTGGAACCAAAAAAAAGAAGTTGACGAAAGGCTACAAAACAGAAAAATTACTTATGGGGCAAAAAAGAGAAACCGATCAAAAGATTGAAGCATGTAAACAATATCGCATAAGAGTAAAAATATTGAGCACGAATATTCTTTTTCTCAGAATACGTTTAGAGTGTAACTGACGATTTCACTTATTCTTCAGACGATTGTAAAACCTTTGCTTCATATTTCGCAAAGTATGATGATATATACAAAATAGATTGTGAAAATACGGCACACTTTAAAAAGGTTGGCCTACTACCCCGAAAAGTAAGGACCATCGAACATACTAAATTCGTGGACTTTATTTTACTCTAGGAAACTAGCGACTTGACTTTTGCTGAAGCTGTTAAACTTTGAGCAGAATTATTTAGCCCAAACGTTCTGTTTCCACAACCGGTGGAAGTGTTTAATTTAGTCAAACAAAGTTGGCAAAAACTACGCAACTTTCACGTCAATCATTAATAAACACTATGACGATTTAAAACTGACTGAAATTAGCGCGGATAACTTTAAATGTTAGGTTTCTAAACAAATTGAACAGGGAACCAAATTAAGCATCACAGAAATTAGCTGAAGACTGCCAGATATTTTTAAGTGTTAAACTAGATTCTACAGACATAGAAGCGGCTGGCATTACACACATACTGAAGTCACCTAAGAAATCACAATTCAACTTTCCTTCAAAAACAACTCAATGCAAAATAGGGGATTATTTTGACGCTCCCACAAAAATCAGCCAGCCAAATAAAAAAACAGGATAAAGTACGGCTTAGCCCCTTTTTCTGTTGTGAATTCCTTCATTTGGTAACGAAATGTCCATACAGTTTTTAAACTTGTTTTATTTTGCAGAACGGGTAGAGGAAATAAAATTCGGGTTAGTCCACAAAAACTAACGAACATGGCAACACACATGTAAGAAAATATGTACAAGTAAAAATCCTTAATAAAGATGTAAAATTACGATTGGATTCTGGGTAAGACATGTTGATTACAAACATGCATACATGGAGAAGTTTGGAAAAACCGACCATACTAAGAACCAACACAATAGCCACGACGGGGACCTGATGAAAAAATTAAATTCGAGAGTGAAATTATTAGTGACATTATTTTAAACAGAACTACCAAAAAAGTAGAAATGTTTGTATTAAAAAATGCCAACAATTTATTTGGCACACACTAATTGCAGTGGTTAAACGTCTGGGGGTTACCAACAAACATTTGTAGCTAGAAAATAAAATAAATCTGACAAACAAAATAAGGAATTATTTTGAATCATTAAAGATCGTATGAAATGGACTAAAAATAAATTGTCTGAAGAAATAAAAGCACACATGGACAGAAAATTCACGCTGCAAATTGCTAACACTAAACTGAAAGAAAGTAAGTCAAATTCTTTGGAAAACCAGTTGAAAGTTTAAGAGAGCGAACTCATCGTTCCAGAGCTGGAATTTCTGAAGTTCAAACTTGAAGATGTCTTAGACGAGCTAAAAACTATGAAAGATAATATGACTTGTTTTGATGTTGAATGTCGAAGTAAATAAGACATTTTTCAAAGTTTAAAGATGTGCTCCAAAATAAGAAATTTAGAATTGAAAAGCTGGAAGATATCAAATCTGAATTTGATAGAGACATAAGTTCTATCATAATAGGCACCTAAATCAAAGTAACTAAATACTGGTTACCAGATCCGATACTTTTTACATACAGCGACTTCAAGCAGCTTCATAATAGCGTAAATCTAAAACAGAACCGATACTGTGACTCCTGAGGAGGTAAGGCTTTGGAGGGTGTGTTATGATACCTTACCTATACGGACTACTTGAACTCTTCCACTCAACATAAATACTACGGGCATCTGCTTATCAGTGTTAGCATATATTTGTTTTCTCTAAACTCCAAGTTCGTGTTTTCCTTCTGTTTTTAGACCCACAACAATAAAGGACAAAGCTTTCCAAATATATATATATATATATATATATATATATATATATATATATATATATATATATATATATATATATATATATATATATATAAAATCTAGCCACTTGATAGTTTAAGACGGAAAAAGACAAATGTTAATTGCTTATACAAAATACTTTGTCATTTATACATAAAAACAACAGAATATATATTTATTAAACATTATATATATATATATATATATATATATGCATATATATATTTATAATTTATTATTCATTCAATAAATATTGTTTTGGTATCTAATTATAAATGAAGAGTGTTGCTCTCTATATATGGAATAATTAATACATGGCTAAACTAGTTAACAGCTTAGTTCAAATAATAACACAGCGATATCTATTAATCAACAAGAATTTAACTCGTGCAACCGATCCTGATTAATTCAAGTGATTAAGGTCGATTATACAGTCGAAACATCGCTGTATTATAGTTGTAATTAGTCTGTTTACATGCTCTACCACTGATTTTATATATTTACTATTCAAATGCTTTATCTGATTGTCTCTGAAGTAATTGATCTTGTTAGTCCGAATTGTATCGAAGTTGTGCAAGCTTTTAATATCCCGAACATCGTTGAATCACTACCTGAGAACGACGAATGTGTGTATTTCAACAGCAACGATATTAGTCCTTTCTAACAACTACACATCCATTATATATACACCCCCCCACACACATAGGGGAGGACTTGGATGCCTACTAGACACCACCTTCGGGTGTCTTCGGTCTCTCTGTACAGGGGTTTGTCAGAGACTCTGACATGAGGCTACTTTTTACTTGAAGTAAATCGTGACCAAATATTCAAAACAAATGGTGTGCCGTCTCCTCAAGGCATCCAGCACGTCTCCCGAATTGCGGACGGGGACACCCCTCTACTCATAGAGGGCAGGTTCGAATAAACAATTAGAAGCCGTTGACAATGAGGAAATGAATAATAAAACATATGAATAAAAACAAAAATAAATACTGGCAGGCCGGCACCCAGGATAAAAAGGGCCCATCAACACGTTCATACACCAGGCGGGAATATGTAAGCAATGGTGTAAACCTTCCTGCTTCTGGAAATGGTGCTCCAGCCAATACAGACGCCAACCAGGGTCAGCCATCAGGCCTTGAAACAAAAGGTCCTGTCCCCCTATCTCCATCAAATGCAGCAACAAAAAAGAAACATAAGAGGCTTAAAAGCCCAACCATGGACTGTTGCACAAAAGAAGGTGCTATTGTTTTTCTACCACTACTCAAAGTTTGAAAAGTGGAGCAAAACATCCAATGAGATTCTAGCTGATAAGATCCAAGAATCTACCCTCCCCGAATAATAATATATCTAGCCACTTGATAATTTGATAAGAGACAGAACAATTGAAGTGTAAAGAGAATTGGCACCAACTGAGAAATAATCTGAATGTTGTAAACATTTTATAATATTATAAAAATTAAACTGCATTTAAACATGTTAAGATCGGATGCACCTCTCCACTCTCAGGGCAATCGATGACAACCTTCATTATTTGCAAATGATAATACATAATTGATACATAGACATACGTTTGTTACATTTTCACACACACATGTATATATATATATATATATATATATATAAATCGATATTACCATGTAATGACTGAAATATGTACATGTAAAATAAGCTTAATTCAATTCTTGTTTGTTTAGGAATAATGGTACTCACATTTGGTAAACGTTGAAAATACTGGTATTAATGAAAAGGAAAATGACAGACATTAAAATACTAATATTCATGTACATATAATATATATAATATAGATAAATAATATATATATATATATATATATATATATATATACATCAAAATAAGTGTAAAAATTATCACTATTTATTTAGCTATAGAGTGGTGGCCGAAAATACTCGTAGCCCGGGGATTCGAATCATACGACCAGTAGTGAATAGTTATATCTCTATGCTGATGAGTCTCGATTAAAAAGGACGAATCGTATAGTTACATAGATAATACACAAAAAACAAATATTTATTATTTGTAGCCCTTAGAAAACCCTTTAGGTGGGCACTGTAAGTGTAATATTAACACAGCATAACGTCACTAGCTATAAATGCATCGTTCCTTTCATTAAGTTGAACGCTTTTATGACGTCAAGCCGCCAGAATAAGTGTTAAAATGATAACTGTCTATTTAGCTAATTGTTCGAATGGTTCTAGGTGTCGGGGTTTTAGTTGTAAAATACTCGTAGCCCAGGGTTTCGAATCACGCGACCAGTAGTGAATAATTATATCTCTATGCTGATGAGTCCCGATTGAAAAGGATGAAACGTACACGTCCATATATATATATATATATATATATATATATATATATATATATATATATATATATATATATATATATATATATATATATATATATACACGGCACAATCACGTTAAGCGACGTCGAGCCTGCCCAGTACTGAATGGGTGAGCAATTTGCTGTATGTGCTCTTGGCTTATCTTGGCATCGTCTTGAATATACGAATATAGATCAATAATATATATATATATATATATATATATATATATATATATATATATGTGTGTGTGTGTGTGTGTGTGTGTTATGTTCTTGAGTTTCTGCTGGCATGGTCAGTCCGCCATTTATATGCTTGCTCATGATCTCTTTGGGGATCAAAATAATCTTAATAAAAGAAATTGAAGATTTTAGATGGTTTATTTGCTCTGTATTCAGGTGGCTGGTTTTGACATTTTATATCCACACTTAATCTGCCATCGTCTGAGAGTGACTTGTTAGGAATTACACTGTCATGTCGTTCAAAGTACGTGGTTGTTGAAACAGACACGCTAATCAGATCCTTGATTATTGTATACATACTACTTATAGACGATACATCCTGGCTATAATAATTACTGTATTACCAACACTACTAACATTACATATTCTTTATGCGTTGATGTACACCGTCGACATAAAAGGGGTCATCTGTATCTCCCGCACGCGTGACACTACGTTTCTGATGATATTACATATCTTAGAATGCAATCAGATTTTCCAAAATGATAGTAAGATATGATTACGTAAATTTAATTTGAAAACCGTAAAAAAAACTTTCAAGAAAATAACAATATTAACAGTTAGAAGCGAGTATTCTAAGTATGCATCTATTCTATTTATGCGGTTAGCAATGAAAATTCTATTTTAAACTAAACCATGAAAAACCGCAGGACGAATAAAATATTTTATAAAGATACGTGAGCGCAGGTAAACTGATATTTCAACTAAAGAATGACAGACTGACGAATCGACTGACACATATTTTCATCGAAATATTTGAATGCATCTAAAATAAAATGCGTCCTTTGTAAAGTAAAGTGCTTTTTACAATAAAATCGCATAAACATACCACGTATTATGAATATCTTAATGCAGAAACTGACAATGAAACTAGAAACTAGGAATAATATCAGTGTTTTTTACACATAATTTAATAAATCTTGATATTCTGATACAATTTAACAAAGGAACATATTACTACGAGATTGTTTTCGTGTGATTCTTCCACAGGATCATCTTCAAATTCAGTGTTAGCAAATACTTGTCATAAACAGTCCTCATACGTTATCAAACCATCGCATTAAGTGATTCACTATTAAATCGTATCCTCGAGTGACTGTTTGCCTCGATAATTAGTAACGTATTAGTAAGAATAAGTCAAATATAAGAGATGTGTGAAACCATATTTGTAATCGCTTTGTGTCTCGACATGAAAGTCGCCTACAATTCTTTGCTGTTTCAACACTGAGGTTGTGGCACTTTTCTTGACTAATACATACTGAAATGAAATTGTTGACTTTGAGCATTAGTTTTCTTGTTTAGCCAGATATTTACTGATGGCTAAATGAGAAAATTGTAATAATACCCACCAAAATACCATGTGATACATATACACGGCCCTTGAGGCGTGTGTGCTGCATCTGATCAAACACTGACCACATTTTAATTAATATGCTCTCTACTCTGCACAATATGGTAGCATGGGATTAACAGAGAGTTTCCTCTTGCAGTTTTAGTAGCTGCTGTGGTTCTGCCGCTTTCTGATTTAGTTTTAAAGTCAATTTAGTCACATCAATTTTTGTTCTGCACGAGCTTCAAAAATAACTGCAAATAAAACACTGATAGACACACACATTTATTTACGGCTACTCCTACAGAAATTGCACAAAATAAGCAGTAAAGTCCAATAGTTTCAGATACGGAAATGGAAACGATAATCATTTTGTTTACCGAATTTTGTATGGTTAAAATTGTATACCTTTAATACACATGTTATTTCGCGTTTGTACTGAGTATCAACATTTGTTCCAAAAGAAGACGATACATTACCATCCCGAATTACAGGTTTGATGTTATGTATGACACAATGATGTATTTTATGGTGCAATATTAATTAATGAATTTAGTTGAATTAATTATTGAATAATCGCTTGAAATAAATCGGGGTGAAAACTTTTGTGGCGACAGGTACTGCCAAATCTGGTTTTCGCTCGGAAAAAAACGATTCAATATAAAAATGTAAATGGTCATACTTTTTATGTTTGTAGTGAATTGGTTTTGCTTATTAATAACACATGTTTAATCATAGTGCTTTTTATCGTCATTTGAAAGGTTATATTGATCCAGTATGACCATCTGACCATCGATCTATGAGGATAATGTCTTCAGAGTCTGTTTTGTACATCCTGTTAGCTGTTCACAATATACACGCATACACAATACATATATAAGCATATACATCATTATTACTCAAAGAAATAAATCTAACCTTACACAAATGCACATAGACGCCCACCCATATGAATCCAGATATATACTACATTACTAATACATGTAAGAATACACATACACATATATATGATCGCATACATAGAGGACGTGGAATCAAACAGCTAAACAGTTATAAATGGACTACGCCCCGTTAGAGTTGTTATGTTCTAAGGCGAGTATTGATGTACGCCTCTCCAGGAGTTAGGCACAAGGCCAGTTTTTATCTTACTCCCACTAGTAAGATGTGACCCAAGGTCGGGTCGGGAAAGGGGGTTTTAAAAATTGCCTGGCAAGCCCTGTCGGCATTCCTCGGTAGGGGCGCCTCAGGCAGTAAGCAATAAACTTACTTTTCCCAAAAGAGGGGAGGCGAGTTCACAGGACAGACCCATAGACCGGCGTAAATCAAGCCCCGAAGGCCAAGACAATACCAGTCTATGGGGTGCAGTATCCATCGGAACAGATACTACACTTTGATCTTAGCCAAAAGGCCAAGAAAGTCATACACTTTTTATTTACCTCCCCAGGAGGTTAGGCACAAGGCCAGGTTTATCTTACTCCCACAAGGTAAGATGCGACCCAAGCTCGGGTCGGGAAAGTGGGACTTCAAAAGCCAGCGCCCGAGAAAGTGAGCACTCTGGCTATTAAAAATTGCCTGGGCAGCCCCGTCGGCATTCCCCGGTAGGGGCGCCTCAGGCAGTAAGCAATAAACTTACTCCTCCCCAAAGAGAGGAGGCAAAGCCTGGGAGGGTAGACCTCCTAGAACTGCACAGGAGAGTACCTCAGACCGGCGGAATCAAGGCCCGAAGGCCAAGACAATACCGGTCTACAGAGTGAGCATCCATCGGAACAGATACTACACCCTGATCCTAGCCAAAAGGCCAAGAAAGTCATAAACTGCCATTTGATCACATCTAGCGGTAAAACATATTTCGTCTTCACTGAATCGTTTTAGACAGAATTATTACCATAGTTATTATTTACAAGTGTCGCTCTCCTCCTTTCACAACTGTTATCACAACATTTCAGATGATCTCCCCCTCACCCCCAGTCTTTTTGAGATGCATTTCGTCGCTCTCTGGATACGACATGGAAGTCTTAAACCCAATCTTTTATTGAAGCCCTGTAGAACCTTCCAACTAACTTGTGTAATCGCATTGTATCCGTTGCAATGAATGTTGAATTACCACATGACATAATCTAGATACTATTTAAGCTATAACACAGACAATCTATAATGAAAACCCCAGATCTAAGAATTCTGGTAATAGCATTCTGGATTGTTTTTTGTAATATCTTCACTCGCACCTGCAATTGATTGACAATATTTTTCATAAACTTTATCGATCACAAAATGTGATTCTTATTCAAATAGACTAATATATTTCTGGAACAAATTACCTAATCACAAACAGCATTATAAAAAAAAATTAAATAGCTTCAGAAATAATGGTAAAATGATTAACTCACAAGAAAAATATTTACAGTCGATATAATGTTATACTTAAGAGTATGTGATATATATATATACCTACTAGGAAAATGTGACTCGTTGGATCAGCCTTTGAGCTCGAGTTATATTGTTTGACTCAGGAAAAATTTCAATTGCGAAATCAATTCTGTCTCCTTCTTGATTCTTCATCCATTTCTATCTTTCCCGTTTTCTCTACTTCACTCTGTAGCTATGAATTAAATAATGTTACCACTATTTTCTCACTGTAGCTCCACGTTAATATAAAGGATTGAGTGCACGATTGAGAGGAGGAGGATTTAAGAAAAACGCGACGCAGAAAATTGTTTAGTTTTGATTGTTGATAATCAATGAATAGACAGCAAGAAGAGGAAGAGGTAAAGATCAAATAGAAAAAGAGCGAAATACAAAAGAACATGCAATGAGAAAGTGGTTAAACCACAGAAGGAGAGAGGGAAGCGATAGTTATAGATACATGATAACTTAAGAATATGAGGGGAAAACAACATAGAATTAGACAGAAACTTTGTAAGGGACTTGGTGACTTAATTAGGAATTATGGCTTATTATAACAATTCAAATTTAAGATTTTTAAAGTTACCCGATCCAATAATTGAGGAATATTTTAACATGTGTTTTGTGTTTAGGATATATAAGCAAATGGCGTAGGGAAACACATTTTTATTATGGGAATCGCTCCAGACAAGGCATGAATCCACTTGATATAAGGAGCTACAAAATACTACTTCAAGACCAAAAACTAGCCAACGATAAATGATAGATAGATTCCGACCCAGAAAACAGCAATTCTTCCCACTTTGTCAGAAACATCGCTCATGGGATGTTAGGATTAAAGGACAACATGAAAGAAGCGGTAGTTACGAAGCTACCAAAAATAAACTCAAGGTCCACTTTCAACTTAGATTTAGTATAATAATAGTTTATAGATTCTGTGAGACCGTGAGTATATGTGTATGCTATTTATTCTTTCATTAAGAGTTGTAATGAGATTATTGATCAAAATAAGAGATGCTCAAATCACATAATCAATAAGGAATCAATTGAAGGGTGACTATTGAATGTTGTGATTAAAACGAGGCAAACACATTTGATTATCACGTCTCCAAGACAACCCAAGCCAACGAACGATGACGGCGAGAAAATGTGATTCTTGAGGAATGAGAAGAGAACAGAAAAATAAGAACGAAGGTTCTTAGATACGTCCATTCAATTGGTACTTTAGCGACGCCAATATTATTTCAATATGATATTTAAAACTTTAGCATGACAGAAGATGGACGGATCTACAGACTTAATCGCTTATTGTCCTACTTGTACACATCGTTCATTAAAAAGCCATTTGTATTTTTACATTTGTATATGTAGATTTAAATATAGATCTGTCTCGTCACACAAAATCTGGCGGGAAAAAGGGAAAGGAGTACAAAAATATCAAGTCAGAAATATTGAGACGATTTTTTCCATTTCCGCATTGTATACGAATTTATAAGTTATTCTTTACATTTTCCTTTTTTAAGAGTTGGTTCTGACCATTACTCTTGGCCCAACTTCATCATCCATTTTGGTGTAGGCAAACTGAACAGATAGATTCTCCTTTTCTTATATTCTTAGAGCAACCTATGCATAACCAACACATTATTCGCCACAAGCCGCACCATGGAGTATCTTAGAGGAACCCTAGATCCCATCACTAGCACCAGCTTGACCTAGTCATCACATAGACCTACACTGAACTGCGTTCTAAACTCGTATTAACACCAGCAGCACGGCAATATCAGAGCTGTGAGAGTTATTTGCAAATACCATGTCGGGCGCCATCAATTGTCCCGCTGGAAATGCTGCAGAGATATGAGTTCACGTCAGTGATGTCATATACAACTCCGTAGTGAACACCTTTGGCAGGACAAAAGAAGCACAACTCTAACTGGTTTGAAGCCGACATTGATAGATTAGAGCCAACAATCAAAACTAAAAAAACCCTTGTCAACTACAAGAGTAAGCCTTCTGAGACGACCGTTGCTGAACTTAGCGCTATTCCAATGACTAATTGCTAAACCACTGTGAGAGTATCCAGCTCTATGTTGGCTGCGCCCACATTCGTAGCATGTACGATGGCTTAAAGACAACTTTTGGGCCCAGCATAAATAAGATTGTACGCCTAAGATAAACTGCTGGTGACACGATATTATACCACAGCATGGGGAATAAAGAGGTGGACTGAACACTACAAGAAACTCTTCCCAGGACAGAACGGTCCCACGAGAGCACTATACACCTACCCGTTGCAGAAGAGCTAGGCGTCCATTTTCTCTAGCAGAACAAAACAAATCCGTTGATTCCCTAACATTTAGAAAGGTTCGAGGAAAATATGGTAGTTAACCTGAAATCATCAAGGTAGCAACGAATACAACCCTGTTTAACCACCTGCAACAATTGATGCAGCAATGCATGGAAGAAAACAATGCCTTAAGGAGATGCGTGATGCAAGCATACTAACTGTGTACACGAATAAGGGTGACCGCGGCGACTGCAACAATTACCTTGAATACTCTTCCCCAGTGTTTAGGAAGGTCTTCTTACTGTTGTTCTCAACAGACCGCAGTTGCATGAAGGGCATGTGTACTCCGACTCACAGCATTGATTCAGAGCCTTAAAATCAACTATCGACATGATTTTCTTCCTACGACAGCTGCAGAAGATTTAGTCCCCGCAAGTTCCTGAAAATGTTTACCCCTTTTCATGAGGACATGAAATGCACTGTATAGTACGACGGCTTTGCCTCGCACCATTTTCTTAATCAAGATCGGAGTGAAACAGGAGTTTCGATATTCCTTGGAATTTTCTCCTCTCTCTTGTTGTAGTAGTATGCATTGTACTTCCATATCAGAAGCAATGACATCCTCTTTGACCTAGCCCCCCCCAAGAAACTTACATTTACTAAACACGAAATCACAAACTAAAGAACAAAGAACAAAAAATAATAATAAAAAGCAAATGTCAACAAAAATACTTCAAACACATTTTAACTTTATCAAAACTCAACCAGAATACAACACACGATGTTACAAAAGGCAACAAATAAAGGTGCGAGGTTTGTGAAAGAATAATAATACGCACTAAAAACCCAACACTAACATTCAAAATTAAACTGCACCTCTAAGATGTGGTATATATACGAAAATGTACAACATGCAACACATCTTATATAGCAAATACAAAAGTTCTGAAGGTACTACTATGTGATATGCTCTACACTGATGATGACGCACTGACAGTACACCCTGAAGAAGCAACAAATAAGCTGCTTCGCACACGCATGCGCAAAGTTTGTCATGAGAATCAGTCTATAAAGATGTAAGCAGTAACATCAACAAAAACATTAGCGACTAAACCCTAAAACGTTGTCGAGGACTTCACACACCTTGGTTCGACCATTTCCAGCAATCTCTCCTTGGACTTTAAACTGCATAAAGGTAGCGACAAGGAGGCAGCATCAATAGATCTATGGGTAAAGAGAGTTTTGAACAACCGAATACTGACCACCACTACCAAACTGAAAGGTTACCTAGCCTGCGTGCTCAGGATGCTGTTTTAAAGCAGTAAATCATGGCCCGCTACTCCCGCTAAAAGAATACCCTCTATCTGCGCAAACCTAGGAAAATCACATGATTCACTTCATAAGAGCGTCGATTTGCTCAACGACAATTCCGGTGGTTTGGCCAGGTGAATAGACGATGGAAGGATCCAAAAGGATATATATGGCGAAGTCGCAACCGGCTCCAAACCAATAAGAAGACCTGCCCTATGCTATATGGATGTCTGCATGCGAGACAAGGTAGCATGGAACCAACATGCTAGAAGCTTGTGAAGTTATGCTTCAAGATATGCGATGAGAAGAGAGACGAGCATTTGAGGGAGAAGAGAAAGCAGCGGGACAGAGAACTGCAACAGAGATCTCAGTAAAAAGCAGATACACCCGACAAGCAGCCAAATCCCACCTCTTCACTGTAGAGGTCAACAGATGCTGGAATGCTTTCTATAATAATTTCTTTCTCCGAACTGCTTGTCTTTGGAATTCACTCCTTGCCCCATGTTTCCTCGACTGTATCAGCAGGCAGAAATGTTGATGTAATGTGAAAAAGCAGCTTGCGGCAAAACCCCATATATGGGTTCTCCTATAAATGTGTCCCCTAATTCAGAGTAGCCCCTTACGTCTCAGTGATAGTGTGTCTCATTTGGAGTAAAAACTAGTATTATCGCATAGTAATAGGAGAGTAAGTGGATGACATAAATAAATAAATTATTTAAACAATGAAAAAAAGGAAAACTTGAAAATTCCATAACATTGAAACAAAAAAGGAAGGGCTGTGAACAAGATTACACAGATGCCTTTATTCCTTTTTGAACTGCGGCGGGTGGTCTGTCTAGTATACGCTAAAATAATGGGGTAGGCTTCTGTAAGGACAGCAGCCATTTAACGTTCTCGGAGTTTTTGATGCGCACAATATTTCGGATATTCCTCTATAATAAACAGTAGTCACCTCATTAATACTTATTGTAGCTGTTCATCTAACCACTTTTATGTACGCTTAACGTTCAATATGTACCAAAAAGGAAACCTTAATAAAACAATAATATCCACACAAATATCGCGATCCAAGCAAACGTACAAATAAAACTGGATTTTTTAATTAAATTTATAGTTTCATTTTTATAAAAAAGGTTTTTGTTTTCTAATTTCGATATTGGTTTTAATGTGTTTGCCTTCGTAGGTTACCATGTCCCCCGATCCAAATACCGGTTTATGTCTTCTATTTTGTTTTATTGTGCATCCTCGGTGAAATCGGAAGGACCCTGAGCTCCACTGCATCAATCAAATTTCGAAACGGAAGTAGGCACCACTTATGTCAGAAAAGCCGGGGAAACAGGACAAGATCAAGATTTCAACATTTATTTATCTATTTTTGTTGGTGCGTTTTGCAATGTGTATGTATGAGTAGGAAGAAGGGGAAGGAGAGGGGAAGAAGGGGGAAAAGGAAATGGACAGTAAAAAGGAGTAAGGAAAGGAATAGAAGAAAAAAGGGAGGGAGTAAGAGAAGGAAACAAGAAGGAAAAAGAGGGAAAGAAGATAATAAAAAAAGGAGGGTGAGGAAAAGTAAAGACAGAAGAACACGAAAATGAACAAGAAAAAGAAGTAGATAAAGAGGAAGAAAAGTAAGAAAAAGGAGGAGCAAAACGAAGGTGAAATAATAACAATTAAGCAGGAGTGGGTGGAGAAGGGAGGCAAGTAAAAATGATGAAGAATATAAAAAGACGGAGAAAAATAGAAGAACAGAAATATGAAGAAGAAGACGGCAAAGACAAATGAAGAAGAAAAAGAGGAAGAAAACGAGAGAAAGAAAGAAAACAGGGAATAGAAAAAGAAGACGAAAGTGGACACACAAAAATAAGAATGAGAATAATGTGGAAGAAGGATGAGTAGAATTATATACAGGAAGAGGGAGGCGACCGTCGAGTTTCCCTTTTGACGTAATGTAGTTGACAGCATTTTTCCATATTAAAATTACTTTGATTTCATGGTTGCTCGTTATTCTAAGACGCTCTTGCATTTCTTAAGATGAAGGATGCTGTTAGGGGTGGGTAATCGATGGGAGTGATGGATAGTTGCTAGAATGCCCTCAGTGTCTCTGCATTCCGGAAATAAAAATGCTTGCCTTGAATCCTGATATGATTTTTTATTTCCGGGTGCATCGAATATCAGCGCTGGTTAAAAATAAAAGCTGCCTCTGAGTTTTCGGGCAGAAACATTGATGAAACGGCGGGACACGCAGAGAAACTAAATTTCAGATGATTCCGCAATATTCGCACTCTTCAAATCCTGCCCTATGTTAAATAATGTTATAAAACTGACAATTATACAGAATTCCATTGACCAATATCGAGATTGTCTTTCTCGCAGAGGTTCTCTTGCAAAGATCCAATAAAAAAATGCAAACGATGTTTTTGTTTACATATGAACAAACTCTACGTAAAATTTACCGAACATAACCATAATGGTATTATAGGGTTTAATGCTAGGATTAGTCGTACATATATACCTTTAGTCATCAGACAGAACCACTGGGTGGGCCTTTAAATATTGAAATACGGACGGTTTCTAAAATTTCATATAAAAAAAGGTTTATATGTCAGAAAACAGAGAAATAACATAAAGAAGCAGTAAATAAAAGCTTGGGCTATCAAAAAGACAAACCGATTCTATTCTGCTCTTGAAGAACTGTAATTCATAGAAACTGCCGATCACTAATATATATATATATATGAAGAAGAATGGAAAGGAATTAGAGAAGCAAAAGCCAAATCAAATTTCAATTCAATTGCTCAGAGCAAGGTATATTCCACAAAAAGGCAATTTATTCAAGTTAAATTTTCCTTAAGCCAGGCTTTTCAAAGATCAAAATCTTATCATCAGAGGAAGTCGCTGGGATAGATAAGTTTGCAAAGGCCAAGATTTAAAATTTGAAAAAGTAAAATAAAAGTTGTAGGGAAAGAAACACCTGAAGTTGTGGTCTTTGGAATTTAACTTTGAATCCTCTCACACCACCTTGAGCCACTCGGAAGTCTCCCATCATGTCCGCCATATTGGAATTCAAATTGGCCGCCATTTAAAATCTACATTTTCGATTATCTTTTGGTCTAATGTTTCTATTGACTCGATTCTGGTGTCTAAATGTATGTTTTTCTTTGGGGTGGAGGGCAAGGAATATACTGGTAACAATCTGCATCGCATATTTTGTATCAATGAACCGCTATTTGGATTTCAAAATGTCCGTTGTTTGAAACCTACATTTCTATTATCTTTGGGGTCTAATACTGCTATTGCCTCGATTCTGGTGTCCAAATGTATGTTTTGGGAGGAAAGGAATTCGATGGTTACAATCTGTATTGTGTATATTTATAAATTAGCTTACATATTGGATTTCAAAATGGCCGCCACTTGAATTCTACATGTGCGATAACCTCTGGGTCAAATATTTCTACAGTACATGACAAATAAAAAATCCATTTTTCAAAATTACATACTTTATTATAGTACTCCACTTAATTCATGAGAGATGAATATTTATCATTATGTAGATTTGGTTGATTAGTCTTCACCATATCGTCAATCAATATCACAAAATGATCAATTCGGGGTTACGTCTGAATATCCAGTAAAATAGTGTGAACATTAACACAAAACAACGTAAACTTCTCAAAACTAGCTTTCCCTGTATAACTCTAAATAAAAATATCAATTTACTTCAACTACTAATTTCGAGTTTTATACTTTAGATACATGTCTTAAGTCATTAAATATCTAAGTTAAAATTCTGACATGCTATGGTGTAATATATAAGGTTGGGTGTGTACTGATATTTTACAATGGTCTGGTATTTGAGGCTAGGTATACATCGGCACCTAAAATATGTGCACATAAACAGTGTCATGTTAACAGGTTAATCACTCTCATAAGTAAATGAATGTTGCAAACTCCTCTTCATGTGCAGTGCCTTTCACACACAGAGGGCTGTGCACTTAAGGGCAGCCTTCTTGCACTTGCGTCTCACACACCCTTTTAGCACTTGGAAGAAACCAGCTCAATACAGGTGTGAGCTGTCTCAGATAGCCTAGTCCAGTATGGTGTGTATTGTCCTCCAGTCATTGACTAACCCCAGTAGGTTGGTGGTAGGAGTTCTGGTGCTGGTAGCAATATCTGACCTCACACATGCCCAGCTTGATATACTGCCTTCGTTGAAGGGATCAGATGCACATTGTTCGCCATTGCAAAGTGTTTCCTCCTGGCCATGTCTATGTCCGTGCATATGCTGGTTCGATCATACAGCAGGATCACGAACCGCTCGATGATGCACATTGCATTATTCGTTATGACACTTGGTGCGGAAGACAGCTGCATCAGCACCACAGTGAACTCTGGCAGTACTGTCCAGTCTGCCCACGCTCTGGTCATGGTCTCTACCATCTCTGTCTGTAATTTGACCAAAATATTTTATTTTTTTCTTGAAAATTTGAATTTTTCTTTCGTTCATTTTCTACATACTTGGTGAACATGTAATTTATGCTGTTCGGTGTTTAACGTAATACTAGAATGCCATCTAATGTTTTTAAAATACATAGGGTGTATAAGTAATACTAGAATGTCATTTAATTTTTTAAAACATGCATAGGCTGCACAACAATGGACTTTGAGGCCAGATAATTTATTAATTTACATTTAATAACCCACATTACAATAAAATAGGCACTTAATTACCACTAAAATATAAGAATATAGTTTCTGCAATAAAATAGAGCATGTTAACAAAGTATTGGACAGCGACACTGCACAACCGTAATTTACTTTTTTTCTTAGTAAAACGTTGGTCATTGTTATGTTTCCTGATTAAAGTTGTTTTCTAGCTCAACGAGATATGATAGGCTTTAACTGTAAGAACTCCAAACGGTTAACACTGGATACGTTTTTGAACAATCTATCCAATTTAACATAAAAGACTTGACAATATTAATGCACCCCTAGATAAGTATAATTTGTTGTAAGGTAGTAGAATGTCAGTAAACCAATAAAATTGAGAGATTTAGTCTGAATTAAAAGATTAAAAAAAAACAATACAACTAAAATTCTTTGTAAGCCCTCCAATATTTTCATAGGGGCAAATTTTATGAAAAAATAGGTTATATTACATGTTTAAATCAAGGTCTAGTGTTGCCGTTCTTAATGTTGCTGCAATAATACTAGAAATAATGATAGTGCCAATAGTAATAACAGTAGTAATAATAATACTTACAATGATAATGTTAATAATAAGAACAGTAATAATAATAGTCGTTATAACAATAATAGTAGTGATAGTTATTATAATAATAGTAATAATAATAGTATTGAAACTACTAATAAAAGTAATAATAATAATAAAAATAATAATAATAATAGTAATAATAATAGTTATAATAGTAATAATAATAAAGAATAGTCATAATAATAATGATAGTAAAAGTGATAATAATAATAGCAGTAATAGTAATGATCGTAAAAATTATAATAATAATAATAATGATAATAATAATAGTTATAGAAGTAATAGTCATAATAATAGTAATAGAAGTTGTAGCAATAATAATAATAATAATAATAATAATAATAATAATAATAATAATAATAATAATAATGATAATAATAATAGCAATAATAGGGATAGTTATCAGAATAATAGCGATAGTAGTAATAATAACAATTATTAAAATAATAATAGTATTAATAATAATAATAATAATCATAGGAATGGTTATAGTAATAATAATGAGAATGTTTATCGTAATAATAATTATAATAATAATATCAGTAATAATAGTAGTAATACTAATACTACTATTAATAATGATAATAATAATAATAATAATAGTAACCGTAGTAATAGTAGTAATACTTACAATAGTTGGAGTAATACTTATATAAGTTTGATACTACTACTACTACTACTACTACTACTACTACTACTACTAATAATAATAATAAGAAGAAGAAGAAGAAGAAGAAGAAGTAGAAGAAAAAGAAGAAAAAAGAATATTAATAATATTAATAAATGCTACAGTTTTTTATTATTGGTACCTCCACTTATTCAAAATATTATAGTGCTAACTCATATAGTTGTTGGTTTGTTACGTGGTAGTACCCCCCTCAGATTGATAGGAATAGATTACCAAAAACTCTTCAAGATATTTATTAATATTATGTGTTATGGAGTAAATTCCTTAGATCTAAATTATTTGATGATGACTTTAAACATTGTAGGTTTTAGTTTTTTCTACATATTTAGTTCGAAATGAGAATTAGTCTTCAGTCTTTTTAGCTTTACTCCAAATATATATATATATATTAATATATATATTAATATATATATATATATATATATATATATATATATATATTTACTTCTTATCCGACTGATCTGTTTTTTTATTTATTTATTTATTTATTTATTCCTTAGCTACCCCGTTCCTGTTCTATCTAGCGTATGCCAAAACGATAGTCATTCGGAGGGTGAGCGGGCGTTTATTGGGATATAGAAAAAAATGAGTGGTTAATTAGTGCAATTTTGAAAAGTCAGTGGACACGACCTATATTTGGCTTAAATGATCTTGGATCGGATTTGATCCTGCCTTTTCGTTTTCCTCCTTACCTTTACATCTGTTTTTTTTTATTGGTGACGTTTTCGATGCGAGTTATTTCAATTTTTATTTATATTCAGCCTGTGACAAGATGTGAGAATATAGAAACGCTGGTTTATGTAATTTTATATATATATATATATATATATATATATATATATATATAATTATAAAAAAGAAAAAACTATAAACACATTAAGGTTGTATACATTATAACTTATTTCGACCCCTTAATTAGGTCTCCTCAGATGTATAAACAACCACGTCAAAAAAACAAACATTTTTGGTTTTTTGACGTGGTTGTTTATACATCTGAGGAGACCTAATTAAGGGGTCGAAATAAGTTATAATGTATACAACCTTAATGTGTGTATAGTTTTTTCTTTTTTATTATTCGGTTTTGCTCTGTTTAAATCACATTGAGCTCTGTTATTCAGATTCCCAACACAAAATTGAAATCTACACACTATATATATATATATATATATATATATATATATATATATATATACACGTGCGCTATATGTGAATGTCTATGTGTTTCAACATCTATAAATATGTGTTAAAACGAAATCGTCTTGGTATAAATAACTATCTGTATATACTCACATAGGAATCACATTTGACGGAAGTAGACACGTTGTTATTTTTCATTTGCATGCATTGATATGAATAAAAAAGGTCGAAAGAAACGAAGAAATTTTTCTATGCGCAAAAGCAACCAACTATTTTTCTTCCTCTGAGTTTATCGCAGAAAAAAAAATGAAAAAAAGAAATGGCGATCGATGACTTGTACTTTTACTGCAAAAAACAACTGTTTTTTAAAATCCTTTTTTACCTATTTCTATTTGTTGTTAACGAAAATGAATCAAATTTATCTATGATTACTGTCTTTTATTTTAGGATTGAAATGTTTTAAAACTTTTAAAAATTTTCCCACTTTTTATTTTAGCAGTTTTCAGATCAAATAATAGGAGATAGATATTTTATCTTTTATGATTGCACTAACTGATTATTGAAACGTTCAATTTGGACACACAAAATTAAATACAAAGGAACACGTTAGTTGGGTTATTAGGTTTTATTCAATTGTTGTTGTGCCATTTGATGATGACACCGCCCTTAGGTTTTGCATTCAAATGGTATGCACACATTTCAGAGAAGAGTACAATTGTTATTCTAATTATTATTGATACTTTTATTACTTTAGAGGTAGAAATAAAAACATTGAAACATTAATTGAAAATTTTCTTTATTACATCAGTCAGAAAGCATCAGTATTCGTGAGAGAACATGAGGGATTAATAGTAAAAGGTACACATTTACCGCCGGTCTTATACAAATGAACATGTCGAAAGAAATGTCTGCTGTCGCAATACACTTTGATCCGATATTGTAAATTACATTGTATTTGAAGCCAAAGTCAGACCCCCTCGGCATAGCAACAGTGACAGCACTAATCTGTATAGCCCACTAGACTAAGTGAATTATTGTGCTGAAATCCGGAAAGACCAGGAAAAGACCACAAGAAAAATCAACTATAACATAGTTAAGTAATTAATTCAGAAGAAGACTAACTGCCTAACAAACTCAATGTTTGAGAAGTGGATTAGAACCTTAAATGCCCAACTTGAATGCGTATACATCTTATGCACAGATAAAGTGTTGGCTTAAGGAAGGATCCCATTTGATTTCTGAGAGATAACTGGGATGCAACATTGCAGCGATAGAACAGGGACTGGAGTTTGGTTGATAGTGCGTGGCCTATTAGATTGGAGACTCTTTTCTGGACTCTGTATAAGAAAGAGAGATTAGTGGTTGGTGCACCAGCCCAGATGTGACAATAATACCCCATGCATCGGAAAATGGCGGATTTGTAGAGATACTGGCAAGTATAAGAAGTTTTCTAGCACGATAGAGGAAGTCCACTTTCTTTACAGTAGACATAGAAGTTTCTGAACCAATGTATATTTATATATTTATCACTTGTTTTTATTTTACTTAAGTAAGTTATCAGAAATCAAAGGCCTCTTTCTAGAACTAAACCTTGATTACTATATGAGATACATACTCTACCTGTCAAAAGTTGAGTCAGTAAAGAAGTGGAGAACATTAATGTTTCTCCCCCCAATTGACCAGAGATTTTAAGATATCTTTCATTTTGTGTCTCTTAGTACAAAAACTGAATTATCCAGCTAAGTTCATCACTAAGATAAAGTCAACAATTCCTCGTCTGAGCCAGTGTATAGTCGTGTCGAGGTGATTTTTTTGGTTTCCCATACTGTGTTATTTTCAATATTTGGTAAGTGCTTATTTGTAAGCTGAAGTATCCTTATGTCAGGTTGTTCTGACAAACCCCTGTACAAAGAGACTGAAGACACTCAGAGATGGTGCCTAAAAGGTAACGATCTATCAATATATATATGGAGAGAGATGTATGCGTGTGTTTTAGTTACATTATTTGGGGCGCTTTATAAGAAAATTATATTCTTTCGAAAGAACAACTACTTAAAACCAATCTTTCTTTGGGGATTTCCCTGATTTTACTTGTGATTACCGCCTTCAGTTCATCAATTATTTGAGAGTTGTAGATAATATCATGAAGAAACAAATAAATATCTAGGATTTTGAATTCCAGTGAATGTTGTCCACCTCACAATGTAATACTTTATGTTGATCAATTTTCACGGAATTCAGTCCGGATAGGGTGCAATTTTATGCTTTGGGGTTGCAGTATCATGTTGAATCCATTGTTCATCTCGGTCTATCCATTTGCGAATGATACACACAGATGTTGTGGATTCTGCTTTTTAGTGCTCACCGCGTATATGTATATATATATATATATATATATATATATATATATATATATATATATATATATATATATATAAGTATAAATTTTTATTTATACAAACATTATTATACAATAATGTTTGTATAAATAAAAATGTATACTTATAAACAGCTCTACTTGTTATTGAGCACTTTTTATAAACACTTGAGTTTCTACGGATTTACATTTACAGAAACTAATACTATACATGTACTATATATATATATATATGTGTGTGTGTGTGTACTTTATGTAACTATTTTTATTGTTGATTGCAGCGTTCGGTGTTGATTTTTTTACTACTATATCGTTTGTCTCACTACCTAAGTGATTAAGATGAAGAAAATTGCATTATTAGTACCTTTAACTTCATAGGACGTATTTTTCGTTAATATATATATATATATATATATATATATATATATATATATATATATATATATATATATATATGTATATATATATATATATTTATTTATTTACTTTATACGTACATAAAAGTAACCCATGGACACGTGTTTCTGGCTCACAGCCGTCATCAGCATGGCCTACTTAGACAAAGATCGAACCTTCGATATTGATGTCTATAGTCCAACGTTTTACAATCGGGCCATGACGCCCTGTCTAGAAATATGTATGATTTTTATCACCTAAATACTTAATGTATTTTTATATAATTCACCGAACGACTTGGGATAAAATATTTTTTTTATTTTTATTTTTTAAATTTTTTATATAGTTTTAATGGTTGAGAAACTTCCGAGATTATATATATATATATATATATATATATATATATATATATATATATATATATATACTATCAGTAGGTTTATCGCTTACTGCTTTCAGCAACACATTAAGATAATAGTAATACGTTTCGGAACGGGAGGTGAAAAGGTTAGTGGGTGTGATTAATTTTTTTTGGATCTGCAATTCGCAATTTAATCGATTTTGTTATAAATAAAATTGAAATAGATTCAGTGGGGGTTTAGAACTTAGAGACAAGTCGTTGTGTGGATTGTGAATACATATGAATTTGTAGATGATAACCGGAAGTTACTTTTAGTTAAGGAGATTGGTCTAAATAAAAAAGTAGATACACAAACTTAATATGAACTTGTCTTCATCCTCAATTCTACTTTGTGTGATCTAGCGAGGTATAGGGAATCGACAAACTCCCATGGCTCATATACTTTAGTCTGCGTCACGTTTATTCCGGTTGCTAATTTGAAAATGCATGACAACAATACGAGTTTAACAAAAAACAAGCAAGACATTATGGCGGCATTTCAATGAGGTTTTATTGATTGCGCATATTTGAAATAAGATGCGTCCATTCAATTTACGAGTTCAGCCATCAGAGGCGTGACTGGCAGACGATAATTCGACTTAATTAATGTCTTTTTCTGGTCAAATCTATTTCAGTGGACGAAACACAAATATATTTTGGTCCAACTTATTACAAGAAAAAGGTTATTTATTGTCCGGATTTATCATCAGCAAAAGAACATAAAATTGCAAAAGTAAACAAATAAAAAGCCAACAATTTGTAATGAAATCGCAGCAAATGAATTGCCAGACAGAAATTGAAGAACACACCAAACGAATCGCATTGATTTCACGCACGAGTTACTCAGCAATACGGTAGATCGATTTTCAACTTTGTTTGAATAACGAATATGTCCGTGTGAAAAAAAGTTGTGCACTGGTATGCTGAGTACTGACACTAAATATCACATTTCTAACATGCACTTATTTCGGGGGGAAGGATTCGTTTTACAAAACGTCTAATGAGAAGCACTAAATAAGCCGCATGTGGGATTCGTTTTTCAAAACATCTAATAAGAAGCACTAAATAAGTAGCATGTTTGATTCGTTTTTCAAAACATCTAATGAGAAGCACTAAATAAGCCGCATGTGGGATTCGTTTTACAAAACATTTAATGAGAAGCACTAAATAAGTAGCATGTTTGATTCGTTTTTCAAAACATCTAATGAGAAACACTAAATAAGCCGCATGTGGGATTCGTTTTACAAAACATCTAATGAGAAGCACTAAATAAGTAGCATGTTTGATTCGTTTTTCAAAACATATAATGAGAAACACTAAATAAGCAGCATGTGGGATTCGTTTTACAAAACATCTAATGAGAAGCACTAAATAAGTAGCATGTTTGATTCGTTTTACAAAACATCTAATGAGAAGCACTAAATAAGCAACATATGGTCGATACAATTTTTAACCACATTTCCAAGGCAGTTGACACTGCAAATTTCAGAACCTTACTACTTGTAGTCACGAATATATTCATAACTATGCTAACATATTATAAAAAGAGCGTCTTTCGGTAATTTTTATTAAACGGTAAGAAACATAAATCATCAGTTCAAGTTAGCAATAAAGTTTTCGGTGGCAATACCTACGATATCAATACCGAAATTCCTGTCTCGTTATGTTTGATATAAAACAATTACTAATTATATCGACTCACGAACCAATGAAGACATTAAAGAAGCGAGTTTACAAGTTTTACCTTGGTTTCGCCTTTTTCAATTGAATTACATTTTTTATATTTGCGAAAGTTTAGAACAGGGCAATAGCCATGTAAAAACGAGTTATGAAAGGGGGAGAGTTATGAACTAGGGTTATTAGTCAATGATCAAAGTACCCGATATGTCTAGCGCCGTTTTGAACTGTTTTGACGTCTGCGGGATGACCACGGCTTTCGGCAGTTGTTTACAGTCCAACGATCTGAACCGAAAAAGTAGCCCCAGCTACAGCTTCTGTAAGTTTCCAAAATCAAAATCAATGAGCCTCATGTGCGAGCATAAGAGTTTCATTGGTTGATTCTAGCTATGTGACGAGATATAGAATGGTTTTAATGATATAGATAGTTGCAGATTAAAATTTAGAGAGTACATTTGTAAGTTAAGATGCGATTAGATCCCTTGGCATTCAGAAGTTACTCATATAAATAAAAAATAGATCTGTAGGGATATAAAATCCAAGATCAACTATTGACGAATAGAATAATATAATATGTCGGTTTAATCTATACCATCTAGACACTGGAGATCCAGTAACCGATTTTCCATTCCATCTGTAGTGCTGAAATCATTGCTTCTCACTACAGCACGGTTGGATATGACGGCATATTTTATAGATAAAAATCTAGTTCCACCGAATGGATACTCTGGTTTGTAAAAAAAGGCGAAGACAGACCCGTAGATATTAACTAGTATTGGCGCCTCAGGCGAATGGAATCAAATCTCACCCCACGAAGAAATAATTTTCAAATCGCAGAGCAGAAAATAGAATCTCTTCAAGCCAAAATGTTTAGATGTGCCGTCGCAATTCTATGGGAGTATTTTTCATGTCGGTCTGTGGGTCGGAGGTCGGTCTATCGGTCTAGAAAGATACAAGACCATCTTTATGAAACGTGGATAATGACAAATTGCCACAAATACGAGTCGAACATATTACTTCGGTTTACTGAAGAGTTTTTAAATCATCATCATCATCATCATCATCATCATCATCATCATCATCATCATCATCATCATCATCATCATCATCATCATCATCATTGTCGTCGTCGTCGTCGTCGTCGTCGTCGTCGTCTTCGTCGTCGTCGTCATCATCATCATCGTCATCATCGTCATTATCGTCATCATCGCCATCATCATCATCATCATCATCATCATCATCATCATCATCATCATCATCATCATCATCATCATAACATATATTTGCACACTGGCAAACGTTAGACGACCTTAAGAGATTGACTTCCAAAGTAACCTATCTCTTGCCAGATTTTTATGCCTCTTTCCCTCGAGTGCATCTTTATTACTTTTTCTACATTTCCCTTCGCTTTCCCCTTTGAACTGAACCTGCTATTTGAACTGTTCTACATCTACTAAAGAAAGAACACTCACCGATTCCTTTAACGTGGCTATACAATCGGAGTCTCCTGTTCTGCATGCATCTCCATATACTCTCCAGTATAAATGAGTAAATGTGAAACAACATTTTGGTCACATTAAGTCTGAAATATAATTTTCATCGCATTATCTCCCTTAAGTTTTAATTGTTAGTTGTACCATTTCGTAACGCTGACGTTTTGAATAGCATTTTAATCGCTTTGTCACGATTAAGTTCAAAATAGAATTTAACTTGGTTTGTTACTCGAAAGTTTAAAATCACATTTGAGACATTCTGACATTTTTATAATTGAAATATAATTTTATCATTGAACGCAGATTAAATGGATGAGTTTATTATTACAGTGTATTTGTGAAAGCGAGAAATAATGATACAAAAATGTTTAAATTTAAAAAAATATTTATTATTAATGCTCATGCAGATCGTAGGAAAGTAACATTTACAAATATTAATACCAACTAAAATATGAATCACTTCTGAAACGGGGTAATTTCCTAGTTTATCAGGTTTTGTCCTGAAATCTTTTTGCTACACAACTTTCTTTAATGAAATCATTATTTATGTAACATGTCTCCATTCAAGTTAATATGTAGGATGCTCTGTCTCATGACTAAATTGAAAATTGAATAAACAGTGCCGACCTTATTGCATATTCCATCAATTATCCAAATTCTGTTTACTCTACCCCAACATTAGGGTGACTTTAAACTACATCTGATGATAAGCCCCATAATTTAAGACTTTACGAAGTATAAAGTCACCCTTTAATTGTCTTCAATTACAGTATCTGTTTGGCGTGAGTGTTGATATTTGTCAGGGTATAATTTATGCGTTAAATAGAATATGTCTTGCGCATCACATGAAACTTCATACGATGGTGAGGTTCCAATTTGGGACCTTTTCGACAGTGTGGGGTCAATAATTAATTAGGATTACTCACATGGTCAGTCTAATTTAAAATTGGAGAACGCATTAGTGTCTCATCTATGGGTTAAATATAATATATTTATTGCAGACTATTACAAATTATATACCTAGAAAACAGGATGAATCGATTAATATTTTAAGCAAACAAGAACTTTTAAAAGCATCCTTTAGCGAAATTAGTGAATTTTATATAGAACGGCTCTAATAGGGTTGATACGCCGTGAAAAAAAAACTGAACAAAACAATCCTTCTAGATGTTGCAATTTTTATGGGTAATCGCACTGGCACTTAACGCCTTGTAGCGCTCAGTAATAGCTATATCTTACACTTACTTCGACCCTGTGTCTCATCGCGCATTTTTGGTAAATCAAGTGAATATTGAATATGTAGCATTTGATCGAAGTTTTGAAGAAAAGAACGCGACACAAAATATTACTATTTAATGTATATTGCATCGGTTGCTAAGGTTACACGCAAAATGGTTGGTTTATATTACACATGTAGAGTTAGATACGCCTTTAGATTGAATACTGCTGCCACACCTCGGGGGGTGATCTTCAAGACTGAGATCTAAATTAACTTTGCGTCTAAGTATGGGATTTTCGCTTCTATTCTCTACAGCCTTTTTATCACAGAAGAGACTGTGCTATCGTTACTTTCATGGGAGAAGGCTATTAGTGCTTCAGTCTATGGTTTTGCTTTGAAAGACTTTCACACGAGCTTGTCCTCTACCAATCACATAGTCAACATGACACTCATTAACTCTTAACATCGAGTAGCTTTTGGACCTTGATAAGTGGTGAATCTCTAGTGAAAAAAAAACAAACAAACAAAAAACAACAGCTGGTAACTGATTGGTAAAATCGAATCAGTAAGAGAAGATAATGGTTCAATCTATCTTTACCATAAGTGATGATGATCAAATTATCCAGACGCATTTCCGTTCTTGTCCGGCGAGGCCTCATCCAAAAAAGATCAGTAACGAGTGTATCGGAATAGACTTCCTCTAGACGAAAAAAAGAACGCAGTATGAATTTGCAAATGGCGCCCTTCTCCACTTAGACCATACAAGCAAAGTCGTAATGGCTATGAAAAGTGAAAGTATTCAGAAGAAGTCTCGGAATAGTCGAGGTGGTTTTATGAAAGACATCCCTACAATTAGCAACTTTCTTTTACGGTTAAGAAAGTTCTCTTTTTTGTGTCTATATAATCAATGGTTAATCCTAATGTTATTTGCACCTTTACACAAGACGAATCCAAAAAATATATTGCACAAACCCAGCCCCTTTTCCAACCCTAATTATCGACTAATCCACTGACTGGTTGACTATATTTACTGCAACGGATGACTACTGTTCTTTCTTTACATTGGCACCAACAACGAATTATCTCGCCCTTGCTTCTTATCGATATTACCTTTTTTATATACTGTATAGATATATATATATATATATAACCTTACAATTAATATCCGCTTTTCTGATGTTCATTCTCTTTCCAACTGGTTATCTCTTCATTATTTGATACGTCCGTCTCTATGAGAGTCTTTCAGTCATATTATCTGTTGGCCTCTGTTACTTACATTTTTTGTGAATAGGTGTTAATATTTTAAAGTTTTATTTAAGTTGACTTGTCACTTGTGACAATAATCTAGAATTAATTTGTTTAACACACTTACAATAGAGAAAAGTTAAACTCTAAAAGAAAATCGCTAATGAATACTGCAGATAGAGTGTTAGTCTTTGAAACGGTTTAATGAATTGTTGTAGGAGTAAACATTATTTAAAAAGAATGTAAATCAGCGCAGTTTGTCCGATGAACCACTTCCTGATATAGGTACACTCGTTAGTGTCTAGCTTACCTGCGATCAGTATAATTTCATACCATGAATGTGTATATATAAATATATATATATATATATATATATATATATATATATAGAGAGAGAGAGAGAGAGAGAGAGAGAGAAATTATTCATACAAATATATACTATGGTTACAGATTCAGAAAATGCTTCTATCGCAGATTAATTAGACTGGACGTCGTCATCCGATAAGTCTGATCTTTATATTTTTATTTTGTGGGCCAAGATGTAAACACAAATGAACAATATGTAAACACCAACTACAGTTCTTTTCATCCTGTGGATACAAACCATACCAAGATAGGTATATATATATATATATATATATATATATATATATATATATATATATATATATATATATATATATATATGATGATTTTTATTTATAAAGACGTGTACAAAATCTTCTAAATGTCTGTATAAATAAAAATAATCACATATATAAAAGCTCTATTTTATATTGACAACTTTTTATAAGCTCGGTTGAAATTCTTTGGATTCCTATTCTGTGGATATTTACCTTGCCTGGATTATATATATATATATATATATATATATATATATATATATATATATTAAAGTGTTTTTTTAAACTTACAGTGACGTCGTTTCGGGCTCTCTTACCCGCATCAGTGTAGAAGTGACGGTAACAGTTTGTAGATTCAGACTAGACTCACGAGACAAACTATCAGGATCACATTGCCGCGAAAAATCGACACAAACAGTAATTGAAATTAAGATGCACTTACCCGGGCGGCGGGAGAAGTGTCTTGTCTACAGTGTTTAACGATCGAGTGGAACTTGCTTATCGCAGAAAGGACAACAATCTTTTCATAATGGTTATACTAACACAGCATGACGTCACTTGCTTTATAATGCATCGTTCCTTGACGTTAAGCCGCCGATAAAAGTGTTAAAATTATCATTATTGATCAGCTATTTAAAATTGGCTAAGCGGTTAAAGACGTTGCATTTGAGTTGACAAATACTTGTAGTCCAGGGTTTCGAATCGCATGACCGGTAGTGAATGGTCTATGCTGAAGAGTCCAGATTATAAAGGACGAAACGTATACGTACATAGATAATAAAGAATAACAAATAGTTATATATATATATATATATATATATATATATATATATATATATATGGGATGATTACTTTTCTATCATAAGTTTTGGTTAATTATATAAAAATTTTACATTGGTTTTGAACTAAATTTTAAAAAAATAACTATAGACCAACCTAAGACTTATTAAGCATTTTCCATTTTCGATTTTAGTTATTCTAGTAAAATTATGGAAGTATAAATTCTATAGGGATAATTGGGCTCTTTATATTGGGTAAATTGTCATAAGGGGGTCCGATTAAACCAGATAATGTGGCACTTTATGCCCCAATGATGATCGTTTTGAGTTTTTATGATGGTGAGATTCACATTTTTGAGAAGGGGAATGATAGTAACTTACCTCACTAATTAACCCTAACCCTAACCGAAACGCGAACCCTAACCCTAACCCTGACGCTAATCCTGACCCTGACTCTAACCCTAACCCTGACCCTGACCCTGACCCTGACCCTAACCCTGACCCTGACCCTAACCCAAACACTAACCCAAACACTAACCCTTACCTCACTTCACTAATTAACTAATTTATAAGCGTGAATAGATTACATCAGAAGTATATATTAAATATAATATGCGTTGAACTCTTATTACCCATCAACTATCTTATAATTATTTTCTTTAAAATAGAGGTTATATAAACAAATTGGCGGAGAGTGTGGTGACTAGGAAACATAATACTATATTAATTGGGTTATATTGACAAGAAATTATATCGAGCGAATCATGAACTAAATAAGTCAGATAGATAGCAATTTAGTATGTGATTCACCGATTACACTTTACATACGTCAAGTGTAATCGGTGAATCACATACATATGGTTTTGTGAGGGTATTTTAGTAGTACCCGCTGCAAGTATGTTACTATCCAGTAAATTAATAAATAGAAATCTAACATTTGAATTGACATAAATGGGAGGTGATTTTCTAAGTAATTAATACATCATTGTTAGTATCTTCTGGTGTGAATAATTTGCAGTTTTTGAACTACTAGGAATTTTTAGTATAAATAGTTTTCTTAGTGGAGGGGGCCGATATCGGATCAACTACATACACTTAACTAAACAGATGACCTATTTTGAATTTTTAAATATAAAATAAATGTATTCATTCTTTATTTCAATTTCAATTGGGTCTTTGGTTAGTAACGCGTGAATTTCAAATGAGTTATGTTCCTTTGTCTCAAAGACAGAAATGTGTTTAATGTAAATTTATTTAAATTTCTGTCTTGATTTTGATTGGAAAACTAAAATAAATTCTTAAATATTAAATTTAATTAACTATAAAATTTTAATTTTTATTTCGTAAAAAAATGAAAAAAATAATAATATACATGTTGATCTCATTGACATTTCTGGAATTTACGACATGTAGGTTCAGACCTAATGATTGTCCTATGTTGCTGCGGACCTAATGTTTAAAATTGATAGAATTAGAATAGCAACCGTGTTTTCGTATTAAATTTATATAGGAATTTAATAATATTAACATATATAAGGAATTTGAAATAAGTATTTTTATTTCCAGGATTAATAATAATTTAGCAATTGTTTTTAAAATCTTTTTTTAGTGGAGGGGCGGGTTATCCTTGCAATTAGGGCAAATTCAGCTTAGATAAGTTTCAAATCTCAGGTTTTGTTTTGTGAGAGGGTCCTTGGATTTTGAGTATTTCCAATCTATTTTGTCTTGCCATTCTTTGTCAAGTCTTCGTTTTTACACTTTACCCAATATCCCTTCTCCTGTTTTGGAGAACGTATTTTCCTATTACTTGTAAATGAACTGCTCTGATGAACAGCAAAGTTAAACTAAAGTCAATATATTTTCCCTGGTAAACGCGCATAAGAAATGTTTTAATTTCGGAAAAACTAAATAAAATAATGGAAATTAAATAAAATAAAAGGCTTTGTGTGCCGGAAGAATAAAAATGTTATACAAGTATTCACCTAAATACGAATATAAAGGAAATTGAAATGAATATGAAAGCTATGATTTTGGATTGATTGTTATTCTGGTCATTGGTATGCAACTATAAAGTATACATGCTCTGAATCTTGTAGTACAAATTCATTTAGCTTGCAATTAGAAATATTTTGGAAATTGTAAGGAGTATATGCCTAAATATAACTCACAAAGTTATATATATATATATATATATATATATATATGTATATACTAGAAAATATATGCTCCTTCAGGTCGCATACTTTTACTTGGCTGTGAGAATGAAATCATGAAGACCGAACTACATACACTGAACCCAAAAGGAGGAGGTATTAACGGATATTTACTAAACTAATCCTCAAAGGAGGAAGAAATGTCTGGTTGGATGGTATCATGACAACAGTACGGGTACTACAATACCCCTTTCAATACAGAGGAGATAATACCTGGCAGAATCTACCCACAAAAGTTGAAGGTAACGCCTGCGAATATAGTATCCTGGCAACAAAAAACATACTACACTGCCACATGTCCCCCTCCCAAAAGAAGGTAGTCCCTGGGACGATGGCCGCATGAAAAAAGAACAGGTACAACATTAACCCTCCCTCACAAGAGTATGTAAGATCTGGGAGGATTACAAAGGGAGGAGGTAATTCCTGGGAGGACGGTCCTATGACAACAGAACCGATACTACACTAACCTATCTCCATTAAAAGATAATATAATGATAGATCAAATCATTTTTTTTTTGGGGGGAGGCGGTGTCATTCATTTATAAATGCCGAATTATAAACATATTTTTAATAATCTATTTGTCCTTTCCATAAGATTCCAATCCCTATGTTAATTGAATGAATTTCTGTAAATAAATTTTTTTATGAAAAGAAAGTTTTTTTTCAATTATTTGAAGATATTTTAAGTAGGATGCCCCGAAGAGTAAATGTGGTATTGTAGTGACTGAGATGATTTTAGTTAAGGGTTTAATGAACATTTTTATAAGTTTTAACCACACTTTTGATCGCCTGGTGCCTAATTTGTTCCAAATTTAAATGGATGGTTTCGGAGAAAAATCCGGACGGACGGACGGACGGACGGATAGACGGACGGAAATGCCTCAAAACATAGGTCCCCCGATTTTATAAATCGGGGGACCAATTACTAAGAAAAACTCCAATATTTAAATGGTAAGTAATAAAAAAGCCAAGACATGTAAATCAAATAACTAAGCTGGTTTGTATGTCTTAATAAAAAACATTGGACTTAAACATAGAGATAAATTACTTAATCAAATAAACGAAACGACACTTAATTGCAAACACTTCAAAATACATAAATTAAGGTTTTAAACAAATAGTAAATGTTCTTCTGCTATAATCGTCTCTCTTCTCATCTTATTTTTATAATTATCTAACCTCTAACATTATCTTTTATTTTAATTTGAACTTTAATTTTAAATTTAAATTTACACTTTATTGTTAATATGACTTATTTTTACCCCATTTGAATTTTTTACTATTTTTATATCATTTCGTTCTATCTTATTCCCTGTTTTATGATAATTTATCTGGACATTTTAGCTCTCAATTTTTCTGCCTCTACAATTTTAGTTTAAATTTCAAAATGTTATCGTTCATAGAATTCTTGGAATTTTTATATTTTCATGTTCTTTATTTCATTCTATCTTTTATCTCATGATTTTAAACTCAATTTCAGTTTTATATTTGTTAAGATCTATAGTGAAGGTATGTGTTACGGTGTGGATATGTGCATATATATCTATATATGCATTTGTATTTATTCATATATGTATGCGATCGTGGCCGCGGTAGTAATATGTTTTATGGCTGCCATCAGCGACCTTGAATCAGTATATACTTCCAAATGCATAAGCAAAACGACTACACATTCTAAAGGAATGGCGCCTTAAGGTATGGCGTGTTATTGATGGGTAAATAAATGAATCTGTTTGTCCATTAGCGATACATTGTGCTAAATTCTGCAATATGCTTGTGTACACAGAAATGTGGCTCAAATAATGTGAATATGTTTGCCTGGGTGTATACAGATGTGTGCTTAGAGTATGTGTATGCGTATATATGTATGGATGTATGCACATTTGTATATGCGTATGTATACGTGTGTGGGTGGTTTTAAATGTGTGTTGGTTCGTGTTAACTGCGTATACATATTCATGAATTAGCATATTACTTTGAGGCCCTTTTGTCTATGTAAATAGATAAATATTTCAATTCACAAATACATGATATAAATAATATGTCATAAATGTATTAAGCTTAATTTATATATATATATATATATATATATATATATATATATATATATATATATATACAATTCAAATATGAGAATACAGATTGAAAAAATACAAAATATATTACGTCTTCAGTTGTTAAAAACAAGATATTAATTTTTTTCCTACACAGATTGTCTTTCAAAGAGGATTACCAGTCCAAATTTGAAAAGATAAATATTATTTCAGATAAATGCAAAAAGAAAATGCAGAAGACGTCCAATGCAAAGATAATGGGTTAAAGATATATGAAAAGTTGAAGTCGTTGCGAAATTTGTAGCAGCAGGTTCAATAGTAGTAAATACAGAAAAGATTGTAAAGTCCGTAGAATTTTGAAGAAGCTTGACCACCACAGGCTCCAAGAAAATCCGGGTTGAGGGAGGTTGCAGTGTAAAAGTGCAGAAAGTTATCTGTGACAATAAAGAGGAATACTCACCATCAGGAAAAAGAAGGAAGTGCTTTGCATGTCGTATGCAGATTTAAAAAAGGGTTTCTCTTCATAAGTGCAGGTGTTTATGTGATTTGCATATGTGGATATCAGGTGAGATAAATGAAGAGGACAGCTGGGAAGGAAGAGAAGCGATTTTTGATTGGGAAGAGAAAGGCAGAAAGTGGGTTGCACGAAATTTTGTTAGAAATTGAAAGACAGTAAAAACGTTTGGAGAAAAAGGCAGAAAGTGGGTTGCACGAAATTTAATTTTAATTTTATTCTTTTCTGGCACAGTTAGTTTACATTATCTTTCTATTAAAAGCCATTTTTAAAGACTCCCATGGGGTTTTAGCTACAGTTTTTATTGATTTTAACACAAATTGGTATAAAATGAAGTAGTTTTCAGACCCAAACAGTGAGCCGGTAAATAAACCGAGCCACAAAGTAAAAGTCGGAAGTCCATTATAAGGATATAAATAAAAAAACAAGCAAGTAGATTAAAGGAGGAAGATAAATCAGTGAGAGAGTGGTCCGAGGAGTAATGCGCATGATGTAAATAAAGTTAGGTTGCGTGCGGGGACGCCACTATACAGATGAGCTTGACATGTGAGAATAGATTAATAAAATAAATTAGATGTGATCCATAATATTACGGATCGAAAATAAGTGAATGAAGATTGTGTCAGAAAGGGGAAAAGTTAAAGGATTACTATTAAAAATGATATTGGGATAGACAAGAGGTTAAAGTTGGGTACAAGAGTTAGCGAAAAGAAAACTGCATCTAAGAGCCAATAACCTGAACATAACGATAAAACTCATCACATAATTTACATATACAAAACTGTCATCATTTTTGCAAATAGTGACCGCAGAGAGAGAAATACGAAAGTTAAAAAGGTAATATACCACGTAACACGTTTTCAATGTAGCTCTTAAATTTTCTGCCATACTATGCCTTGCTTTGACAAAGTATAAAATGAACTTTAGCAAGCTAGTGTTGGAGGTGCCCTCTCTTTCTCACAGCTCCTTTCTCACAGAATAGACCTAGCTACTTTTTCTCTATTCCATCTTTATTTTGATTTAAGATGTTCGATTGAACTTCTATTTGAAGTCGACCATTTATAGCAAGAACTCGTCTACCTACAACCAATTCAAACAACTTCTTACTCTGTGTAGTTAGAATTAAACGAAATTTCAGTGAACATAGTTTCATTTCAAGAACGCCCTGTTGAACACATTACCATGTGACTAGTTCCCTTCAGACTATAATATGGTCGTCTTCAAATGCAATGTATACAAATAGCCGTTGACACGTCTTCGTGTGTAATTATAGTTTGTTCTTTTATTTCATCATGTTAAATCCTCTCATAGTATTGTTAATTATGTGATTAACAAACTAATTGACTCTTATGCTAGAAGGGCCTTTTGTTAAACTATTAATTAGAAAAAATACAAAATAATAGTTGGGTTCCGCTCGAATGGCAGTGATCCTTGGGAGCTAATCGATTTTCTATATAAAAAAGCGTCAACACCAAGTCAATCAGATGAACATGAAAGAGCGTAGAGTCGACACCAATCGAAGGTTTTCTTCGGTTATAATCTTTTTTTGCATTCAAAGCAAAGGGTGAGACATACAAACACTTACTAGTACACTTGACACATGAAAGTGCATTGTCTTCAGCCACGGATGCATTCGTTTTGCAAGCCAATATGATCGACGTAAACTCATTCAGCTTTTAGACTGTAAGCGTTCACACATAAAATACAGATAAACAGTTGAATTAAAAAAAATCTTTGTACTAAGATGAGAAAATAAAATGTTCATAATTTAGTAAATATATAAATTATGTTTGTTCCGTTTTAACCTGTCTTCAACTTATTCTATTCATTTCATTAACTTTTTTGCTAATCGTCTTCTTAACTATTGGTGATATCCCGACGCTCAGTATTTATTCGGACACTTTAAGGTAGGGTGACGGACTCCTCTCCTTATTCGGAAAACTAAAAATGTTGTGATGGATACCTCTTTCATCTTTAAAAAAGTTAAACATTCGGTCGATCAAGCAGGCTTCAATATAAAATCGAATTTCTATCGCTAAACGCGAATTGATGCAGCTGTATCAGATAATTCAGTCACGTCTAAGTCGGAAACATCATTTCCGTCGGTTACGTTTAAGTTTAAAATAGTATTCCCCTCCACTTACTGTCACGTTTCTAATTGAAATAACTTTTTATTCTGTCTGCCAAGCTTAAGTCTGAAATAGAATTCGATCGTTAAACGTATTAAAAGTATCCGCCCTTGTTTCTCCCTTTCTCTTTCATTTCATTTTGTTCCAGTCGCTCGGGTTCTCAAATTGCGACTAATTGCTTCTGGCAATGTGGTAATTGTGGTTCTGAAATTTCAAAAACTGACCTCGGTCATTCATTTTGTCTAACCCCCAAAACCTCACCTCTATTTCTGTTCCAAATGTTTCTTTCTGTTGTTGTCTGTAATGGGCAAACATCTTCAAGCGTTAGGAGTCGGAGTAGAGAGAGTTTTTTAAAAAAGTTTCTCAATGCATTTTTTTGTCTTGCCATTTGTTCGTGGTTACGTGTTGCTATTTACTTGCCTACTCACGGGACATGGTTAAACATCAGGTTGGTTTTTAATGTTTGGACAATCTATCTCCCCAGAACGGAACTTTGTGTTAGGAACAAATGCATATTTTTTTTTACTAAAGAGTCACCTATTATAAAGGCCCAAATGCCACTGGAGGAAAAGGGTTCTTGAGTTTGTCAGATTCGCGGTGAGACAACACGGTGATGCTTGCTTATGATGGTGGGTGTTTGGCAGATTTCGATTATTTAAAAAGGCGGATTAACAAGAATTTGTTTATATTGGACTTGAATACGACAATGTTGTAGTCAGCTGGAAAGCAGACTCGTGGTATTGAGTGCCACATATGGGTCGTCCTAGGAAAAAACGTTGCTCATGGTTTTAGTTTTAGTTTAGTTTTAGGGACAGAGAGGGAGAAAGGGAATTTTTACAGTGGTTGTAGAGAGACGAGTTTTGTTGCGAATTTTTTTACAGGGGGCAATAACTTAAAGCTTAGCCAAGCACCTGCCATGAAAATAACGATAGAGTAGAGAAAGACTAGCAACATCTTATCTGCAAGAAAGAGGTAGTAGGAAGGAGAAAAGGACCTCCTCCACTAGATTTCGAAGTCGGTTTTGTACTCTTTCAAGGCAGGAAGCAATGCTCTGAGCAGCACCCCAAGATGTGGCAACAGTACTCCATCTTAGGGCGAATTTGGCTCTTATACATGTAGAGGATTGCGTCAAGAGTGAGATACATTCTGGAGCGGTAGAATGTACCAACCATTTCTCCAGTGACCTTGGAAAAGGATTTGATGTAAGTTTTCCGTTTCAGGTAAAGAGTGAAGGTCAGTCTTAGAAGCCTCTTGACGCAGAGGCTTCCTCAAGATGAGGGTCATTCAGTTCAATAAAAGACGAAGGTGATATATTGATATGTCTATAATTGATTGATGAATAGGAGTTACAACATAGCATGGGAAATTGCTAACTTATTGATTAATCGATGATTTATTAGCATTGTCTATTCCTGAGAGACTTTAACAACTTCTATTTTGAACCAACATAAGAACCAGTGCATGAAGATTCATACATCGTCTCATTGATGATCACTTGATACGGCCTTTGGCTACCAAATAGGGAGTCAGTATGTAGAATAATTTCGAATTTAGAGAGAAGTAAGTGACCGTGATTAAATGAATTGATGTAATAAAGATAGCACCCCTCAATGAAGTGCTGGTAAAGAAAGCTACACATTTTCTTACAACATAGACATGATTTCTCCATCGATCATGCACTTTTGTAATATTCAGAACGATTTCTTCTTCATAAGATTAAACTGAACTATTAGCAACTGATAAGTATAACTTTTTTAGAAATTGTAAAAAAATTGTAAAAAAAATTGTAAAAAATTGTTAAAAAAATTGTTAAAAAATTGTAAAAAAATTGTTAAAAAATTGTAAAAAAAATTGTTAAAAAAATTGTTAAAAAAATTGTTAAAAAATTGTAAAAAAGAATTGTAAAAAAAATTGTAAAAATATTGTTAAAAAATTGTAAAAAAAATGTAAAAAAATTGTAAAAAAATTGTAAAAATAATTGTAAAAAAAACTAATAATTTTAATTCTAAAATTCTTGCATTTTGTATTTTGTATGGTATGCGAGTTTTGAATTAATTATTGTAATTTTCACAGCTTAAAAGTTGCAATTTTATTCAAGAATTCTTAGTTTGATTTTTACTATGGATTTTTATTTGTGTCACTAAACGAAACTAAATGAAATAGTAGGTGAAAAGTGAAAACGCATGTCTTGTCAATTTTGAGGCTTGCTAACCATATAGCACAATCTCCTACCCGTTCCTAAACTGCATAAATAACTGAATTCAAACTGCTAAAAATATCAATACAACGCTGAATTCTGATAAAGATGTGAGAAAATATATTAAAACTTGTTTGTTAATTTCAATACGTTTATATTTTTCAGCTTGATCTTCAGAAGTGTTCTGCATTCAATATTGTAATGAAATAGATTACAATCTGTAATTGACGAAACTGACAAAAAATTATACTAATTAGAAGAGGTTCTGTTGGTTCGAAATTAAAACGACTTACGAGTTGGTGCACAAACACAGGGAGAAAGTCGTTGTATACATTGACACAATAACATATTGTATTCATCCTTATATTTCAATAAATTTTATTATGACTAAACTTACACTGTGAGTCCCTTCCCTAACTAAGATATGAGATAGACGTTGAACTTCATCATTTTACACCATTTAATGCTCCCTTCATGTAGCCAGCTCAAGTATCTCGTCTCAAATACATTATAAAGTCAGTAAACAAGTGGCTCCATGCTTACAACAATTTTGTCCCCGAAAGTCCAAATATTAAAAACCAAACTTCAAAACTGATTTTTGTAAAAACTCAAACGTGTTATTTTCTCTGCACTCACAAGATTACATCATAAAGTATCCTTAGCAAAACTTAATTCAAGAGCGATCATGGTTACATAATCCGCATTCATTTTGTCATCATAATAAGACTGACACAACTACTACTATCATTATTAATTATTATGCTAATGATGCTAATAATAAACACGGTAAAATTAGTGCCTTTATAATTCAAAAATGATGATTGTTTATTAATTTATGACTTAAACACATCCAACTGTAAATATAAATGCGACATACATTTAGGCTTTTCCTCAATAATACTTATATGGGGTTCAAGAATATGAGCAGGAGTTTATTGGGCCCTTCAGTTTCCTGGGCAACACTCGGACACGGATCTTGCTAGATGAAGTTGTTTTTTTTTGTTTACGAACTCCTTCTATGTTTTTGCACACACACACACACATACACACACACACACACACACACACACACAATATATATATATATATATTTATATATATATATGTATGTATATATATATATATATATATATATATATATATATATATATATATATATTCAGAAACTAAATGACCCATGGTATGTGGGTAATATGTTTCATTCTTATTTAATCCGTACGTGCGATAATCGTTTTAGTCGTAATAATACAATTGCGCTGCACAATCTTCTGATTATTTCACGGCTTTGAATGGCAGCCATTAGCGAATTAATTTCGCCTTTAGTTCGAAAGTTGTCTCTTAACTTTAGAATTATTGGATTTGTTTTACTTTTGTGGTGTTAATCAAAACGTGTGGAAAATGATAAATATCTGAAGTATTACTTTAAGAGAAGAATTCTAGATTCATAAATTGAAGCATTATATGTAAAATCAAAATGTGATTTTAAAGATATTAAATTACTGTTTCGTATTTTTTAAGATTTCGACGATATTTGTGAAATTATTTGTTTTAAAGAATATAAACCAATTTCGAATTCAGTCATTTCGGTAAAAGGAATTTAATACATGAATTAAGCCCACTCTATACTGACAGTCAAGACTGACGTACAACCATTATTGGTTCTCTATTGTATTATACTTTTGTTTAATATACTTGTCTTCTCTAAATTCCGAGTTCGTGTTTTCATTCCAGCCCCTTTACAGGGTCACACTAGACTCAATGATGCATTATGCGCATACAATGACAGTTTGAGTTTCGTTGTTATTTCGCGATATATATATATATATATATATATATATATATATATATATATATATATATATATATTAAGGTTTTAAATAGAATGAACGGAGTCATAGCGAGTCGAGGACAAGGAAAAAACGAGAGGAAAGTTATAGTAATACATCCAATCGTCGGAAGACATTCGATTTAAAACTTTTAAAAAGAATAAAAAAGATCGACTAAAATTAACGGACTAAATCCCAAGGTACCTTTCAACCGACACATTTTCTAAGGAAAACGTCGAATATCGCTTAAAAACGGGGAAAAGAGTAACGTAGAGAAACATATCTTTTTTATTCTTTTTAAAAGTTTTTAATCGAGTATCTTCCGGCGATTGGATGTATTACTATATATTTCCTCTCTTTATTTTTCTTGTGATATTGTCCCCGACACGCTATGACTCCGTTCATCTTATTTAAAACCTTGATTAAATTCTATTTGTTCATATATATATATATATATATATATATATATATATATATATATATATATATATATATATATATATATATATATATATATGGCTGACTCTGTGTACCGGGTTCGCGCCTCCCGACCGTCTGAAATTGTTACTTCCCTGCACTGATGAGAGCAATAAGCTTGAAACGCTAGCGTCTGTAGGTATAAATAATTTAATATTTATTTATAAATATTATACTTAACCCCTTTAAGAAATTAAAGTTAAGCACTCTCGGGGAAGTTAAAAATAGACTGTCAAAAAAGCTCTAATGCAAAGTTCCGAATACGTTCGTCGAACACTCTCGACTAGTCTTCTATCTGTACCCGCTTCTAGATACATATAGATCTTAATTTCCCTAAATTACGTGACAGTTTCCGTGGGCCGAGTGGATATGGCTGATTCTGTGTACCGGGTTCGCGCCTCCCGACCGTCTGAAATTGTTACTTCCCTGCACTGATGAGAGCAATAAGCTTGAAACGCTAGCGTCTGTAGGTATAAATAATTTAATATTTATTTATAAATATTATATATATATATATATATATATATTATATATATATATATATATATAAATATTAGGCTAGAGTTAAGTCCGTTTGATGTGATATTTGCCTTTAATTTAAGATTACATCTTTTTAAATTTACTCTTTTCAAATTTATGTTTACACCCGTTTTCGTAAATTCAGTGATTAATGCTAATTGTGTGTGGTTGTGTTTTTGTTATTCTTATCCATCATAACCAATGAGTTGGTCATTTATAACAGAGGCGTTATTTGTCTTCTTATTATTCGATGTTCATTCGTTTTTAAAATAGGTTCTTAATTTAATTTTAGTTTCAAATATATTTAGGTTTAGTTATATTATACTTATTAAATTCCAGTAATATAACTATATTAACATTATTCGATCATCCATAATATAAGTTAATTTAAAATATTTTTATATTGTTTAATTTGTTATATAAACATTTCAACTTTATATAATCGTTAATTATATGTAATAACCTAATTAAATAGGAATAACGGTAATCATTAATTCCTCCAATTTTAATGATTTATTTATTTGAAAAAATATTGCTTTGTTTATGTAAACGTAAACTCATTTAATTAAAAATTATTTATGCATTTCTTTAAAAATTATATGACAGTATTTGTTTCGGTAAATTTATAGAAGTGCATGAAGTGTATTTCGACCCCTAAAAAAAGTATCTACTTTTTTGGGCAAATTACATGTAAACAGCCTCAACAAACATCCGCTATGAAAAAAAAATGATTTTTTAAAAAATTATTTTAGATGTTAGGAGGGTAAGGGATCACTTTCCTATATAATTTATACGTAAAGTGAGCACCCATTTCTTGGCCACCGAATCTCACCTCTCGTATTTCGACCCCTAAAAAAAAAAGTTTCGACTTTTTTTGGCAAATTACATGTAAACAGCCTCAACAAATATCCGCGCGCGGATATTTGTTGAGGCTGTTAACATGTAATTTGCCCCAAAATGTAGAAACTTTTTTTTTAGGGGTCGAAATACGAAAGGTGCACTTCTATAAATTTACCTTTGTTTCAAGGCTAGGAGAAAGTTAAGGATAGTTTCTACTAACAATTTCAAGATGTAGTTGAGAAAGCCCCAAGACATGATATCCTCATCGTCATACGTTACATAATCGCACAGATTGGTGGAAACATAAAAGGGTTCGAATACGTACTTAGTCCTCCCCGCTTTTGGAAACCGCACATACAATAGAGGCAGGTTCATCCGATATTGCAGTATAAATAACATGACATTTTGTTTATCACTTTTTAATCATAAGTACATCCGCAAAATTAACTGAGTTTCAAACGACCATGAGACCAAGACAAAAATAAACAACATCGCCATTGGTCCGAAATGGAGAACAGCCTGTTTGCTAGACGTAAAGGTCTATCGAGTTGCTATATTTGTAGTGATCATTATCGGTCGATTGGCAAAATCAAAATCAAACTAAAGAAACTAAAGAACTAAAGACAACAATACACAGACATTTCTACACCTCCAATTTGAAAAACAAAGACACTTAATTAAGTCCGTTTTTAAAAAAATATATTTATTTAAATTAGAAAAAAAAACTTTTTTTGGTTTATCAATAACATTATTTCCCTTTGATTGTCAATTTTACCTTAAAAGAAAGTTTTATTTGGTGTAAGGGAACAGGGTTACTCCCCCTTACTAAAAGGCCGTGTATTTTGAAATTGATTCATACTCGAGTTTGAATCTCATCTAAGGGAGACATTCGCAGTTGGATTCTTACATATTCTGATTGATTTATGCATATTTGACCAATTATAGGATTACAATTCTTTGATATACTCTTAGAAGATATAATTTTGGCTTGACTTTTAACTATTAGCATTCATATTATGAAAACGTATTTAAACATTAATTATTACTTGAAATTGTTTTAATGTTATCCCCAAAACTTACAGTTAGAGTGAAAATCTAAACTTTACTTTTTCTCTTTTTTCGTTTTCGCGTGTACTGACTGGATATTTGATAATAACTATTTCACAAAAGTTTAATTTAAGAACGTATTACCTATAAGTTTCATCCTTGTTTGCTTTTTATTGCTTTTTATTTCTTTGATTATTGTGAATAATTGTATTTTCATAGGGCCTGTTTTCCTTTATAGAGATTTCGTTGATATCTATGTTTCGAATTCATTAAGAATCAAATATCACGGAGCCATTAATGTTGTTGCTAGTGTTTCATTCCTTAAGATAGTAAAAAATCCTCGAACTTAAGGTTATTGGTAGGTTAAGTTTTAAAAAAATTAGCGATCATCTAAACAACATTTAGCGCTATTCTTATTTACTCATGTTTGGTTAAGTTATAGTGACGGTAACATATTCAGAGATAGTGAATCTTACAATTAGTTTCCGCACTTTAATATTATACAGGTCAATAAAAAAATAATTGTAATACATAATAATATTTTACTTGTTACTCAAATCCTGAGTTTTTGCACAAAATATCAGCGTAGTCTTGTAATTAAATTCTGCTTTTCAAAAAAAGTAATACTTAGAAAAAATAATTTATTTACAAACGCATTTAATTTTACAAAAATAATGCCTTCCTTCGAATGTCTTTATACAGACATGAATACACCGACAAAATAAAATTACAACACTACAAATTAAAATGACAAAACCGTAAAATAAAATTACAACACCACAAATTAAAATTACAACACCGTAGAATAAAATTACAACACCACAAATTAAAATTACAACACCGTAAAATAAAATGGCAACACCACAAATTAAAATTACAACACCGTAGAATAAAATTACAACACCACAAATTAAAATTACAACACCGTAGAATAAAATTACAACACCGTAGAATAAAAATTACAACATCGTAAAATAAAATTACAACACCACAAATTAAAATTACAACAACGTAAACTAAAATTACAACACCACAAATTAAAATTACAACACCGTAGAATAAAATTACAACACAACAAATTAAAATTACAACACCGTAAAATAAAATTACAACACCACGAATTAAAATGACAACACCGTAGAATAAATTACAACACAACAAATTAAAATTTCAACACCGTAAAATAAAATAACAACACCACAAATTAAAATTACAACACCGTAGAATAAAATGGCAACACCAAAATAACCATCGTCACTACATACGTCAGTTTTTTTTCATGGAAATCGCTCTGAACAAGACGTGAAGCCACTTGATGTAAGGAACTAAACATGTTCCTTAACCTTTATACGTTTTATTATTAAGAAAACAATACTTTATACATAGATTGTATGCAATTTGAACGCCGGTGCACGGGTTTAACTAGTATATATATATATATATATATATATATATATTGGGATTTAAAATGTCGACTTTATTAGAATTCTGTCTATTTTCTGAGGGAGGAAGCACGCGAGCGTGTAGTCTATTTTCTGTTTTTACCCATTAACTTTCTGCACGATATAACATCTTTATAAATGACTTTTATTTTGGTTTCTGAAAAGCAGCATGTAATTGCATTTAATTGTAGCATTTTGGAAAACAATTATAAGATCATAGTTAATTCTGGCATTGCAAAAATAAATGATATGAAGACTGAATTTTGGTCATTAGAATTTTAAATAATCAATATATATATATACATATATATACATATATATATATTTATATTTATGTTAATATTTTTATTTATACAAACTTGTAGAAAAGCGACACATCAATGTAAATATTTCAATCGTTTGCTATAAGAATTACGATCTCATGTGACTAAAAACACAAGTCTGTTGTTTAGTTGTTCATATTGAAGAATATATATATATATATATATATATATATATATATATATATATATATATATATATATATATATATATATATATATATATATATAACATAAAATATAATA